>SNQJ01S0096649.1:0-12146 GCA_010110895.2 Picea sitchensis | reverse complement strand
TTACTACTCAAAATGATTTGTTGAGGCAAGAAAATCATGACCTCAAGGCGCACACAAAGAGGAAAGCTAAACGCATCAAGAGATTAGGAAACATAGTAATAAAAAATGCAACCAATGTAAAGGCGATAATAAATTCTAAACTACCCGACCCATCTTTAGTCAATTTTTAAATGGTAAAACCATTTTTTCTCTTATTTTATTCCTGTTATCTATTTCAAAATAAGTCAATTTAAAATCTGATTTTATTTGCTAAGATTAAGACTGGCTACAGAATCTTCGATTCTGTAGCCAAGTCTCTTTTAATAAAAATAAGAAATTAGTTATGAGTAATTTTCTAACTTAATCAAATTTGTTTTGTTTGTTCAGGAAATAGGAGATTATGTGGTTGATCATTTAGAGGAAACATATTCGATCATGCATCTAAATGATCAATAGTTTCTTTTTTTGTTTGCTTTGTAAAAAAATTGATCTACCTTTGATTAAAACCAACTCTGTTATAAGTGGCTCCCCAACCCACTATTTTTGCAATATTTTTTTTGATTCTATGAGATCCTACTCTATCCTGTGAGATAGGAGAATGTGATCTCAAGAAACTTTAGATACTGTTCATTTTGTAAGTAACAAGCATCTTTGGCTAGAACAAATTATAGGCATTGTTATCCCCACTTTTTAGGGATAACTAGGAGATCATGTCTCGAGGCCCACAAGTCCTAGACATGGAGTACCGAGAGCTAGATTGACCTAAGCATGGCCCTGGAGGGCCCACCTTTTCTTCTTCCATAAGCTTTGTCTTGTCAGCAACAATAGCATCCATCAACATTGGCTTGGTCCTATATCAGTGATGTGGACCCCCTACCTCAGCAGGGTCCACTGACCTCCTGGTCTCTGGATCGATCTTCTTCTGAGCCGAAATGGCTCTTCGGGATCCTGTTGGAACCCTTTGAACGAATCCACAGGTCCCTTTTTATCTGGTGACCTCGGGCTATGACCCAAGGTGTAAACAACACACCTTTCACGTTTCGGGGTTTCAGGACTCCTGCATGCGAGCTCTCCTAGGCTCCTTGTCCTTCGAATCACCGAACCCTGAAATAGAGCCTAGCTCCCACTAGCTCCTACCTTCACTCCTGACCAACAAATATGATCGGGACTTTTCCAAAAAGGAAATTTCGGATTTCACGACTTCACGAATCCTGATGTAAGTTCCCTCGACTCTTCAACCTATGAAACCTGAAATGTCAATGAAGGTTGACTTATCCAAAGTGATGAGTACACGCCACCTGTTTCCCACTAATTTAGGCTTTTCGGGACTTTCGAGTGAACAACCCACAGTCGTTCCTCTTCCCCTGTGATTCCTCGAATTCCAAAATCTTGCCTTTGACGAGATCAATGGCTGTGAGCCTCCCTTAATCCAACGACTTACGTTCTTTCGGGATTTTTGCCGACCTGGAAATCCACGAAACTTGACCCAGATATGACCTTCGGCCAAGCCAAGAGACGCTTTTCGCATTTCATGAATCCTGATGTCAAGTCTCTGACTCATCAATCCCCAAATGTTGAAATGCCGAAATGTCGAAATGGGCTCAATGACGATTAGCCCCTGACCAAATCTCGATCCATGTGACTGCTTCCTCGTGACCATGCGCTAATGCTAAAAGGTGCTTTTCGTGGTTCGAGACTTCGACGTTCAAGAGTCCCATCCGTTTGCCTCTTGAAATCCCGAATCCCGGTCCTTCCCCAAACCAGATCCGATGGTTCTGCGTCCTCCTCGATCGACGACCATGATCGTTTCGCGATTTTGTGAGTCAGGACTCCACGTCTCCTGACTCCTGGCCTCTCGAACACCCGGGTCCTGAAATGACGAAAAGGGATTAATGGGCTATGGCTCCTCCCTTAGCCTCCATCCATGTGACCACCACTCTGTGACCATGCTCTTAACATCAAAGCGCTACTGACTTTCGTGATTCGGGGAATCATGATGCAATCGTTCCCCCTGTTCTCTGTCTTTCAAATCCCCGGTTGCAGAAATGCCAAAATGTTTTGGGGTTCATTCTTTCAGGGTTTTGCGATTCGGGGAATCATAATGCAAGAATCCTGCTCCTTTATCTTTCGAATCCCCAGTCCACGAAATGCCAAAATATCTCCCTCTGAGAGATCAACGGCCCAGGCCCTTCTGGAACCAACGGCTACGATCCAACTGGATTGACGGTTCAAAATATTTCGGGCCTTTTCCTGAAACCTCAACCGTTCGCCATGTGTCCTCCTTGATGGACGGTCTTGGTCCTTTCGGTGATTTCTACGAAACGCTGACCATTTTCCATGTGTCCTCCTTGATGGATGGCCCTGGTCCTTTTGCGAATTCTCCTTTCGCAATTTTGGAGACTCTTCACTCTCGATCTCCCAGTGTCTGAATCCCCGAAATGTGGGTCTCTTGACACGCATCCTCTGAGATGGACGGTTCTAATTATTTCGGGACTTCGACGAGTCCTCTCTTCTCTGTTCCTATGAATTTTAAACCTAGTGCACCTTTTTCTAGATCCGATGACTATCGGTCCTCTATGCTAGATCCGATGGCCCAAATCTATTCTCCTGCGTGCTCTTCTCCTGTTTCCTGGACGTAGACTCCAATGGTCCATATCTTGTCCTCTACCTGATCCAACGGTATATGTGCTCTTCCTCCTGAGCTTTGTCAACTCAGAAACCTCGAAAGGTTTTATCTGTGTGCGTTCTTCTCGTGCTTTATCTTATGAGCTTATGGAATTATAACAAGTCCATTCTCGTACATTCCTGGTGTTGTTGAGATTTTGAATAACTCAATTCAAAGTATTTCTTGAAAATAAATGCTTCACGCCCTCCTGGCATTCTTCTGCTCGATGCACACCTTGCAGATCTTACAGAGTGTTCAACAACTTTGCAAGTGTCTCTCCTCGACATTTCTTCTCTCTGAACTCGAAATAGAGTCCCTCCTGTGCACTCTATGCACACGCTCAATGCCCTCCTGGTAGAGATTTACAGAACCTTCGGTAGTTCTATTTCTTCTCTGTGCCTCCCTTTGCACAGTTCCTCCTCCAGAGTATTCAGTAACTCTGAGGCTTCCTTTGAGTCTATGAATCCTCCTGGTGTGCCCTCCTGGAATGTTCTTTCTAACTCCTCAGAGTTCAGATGCGCAATCCTTGCACTGGCCTCAGAACTTCTCGTGTTTCGTTGTGCACTCCTTGCACAGCCCAAAGAACCCAGATGGATATCACAACTTAATAGATAGACAAATTCTATCTATCCCTGCAAATGAAAATCTAACATACATCTACAACATTCATTCATGAAACATAAATACATGAACAGCCATATGCAGGAAAAACTGCTTTTCTATTAATCCCAATGTCTCTATACAGATGATTTACAAAGGCTGGACTATAACAAGTCTCATCTCTCTCTCTCTCTCGACCTCTCAACCTGAGATCCCTCCTATTCTTCCCCTCTACTCTACTCTTAGAGACCCATTACAAAAGAGGGCTCTCTTGATCTTATCCTCTTCACCGTCTTAGTGCCATCACTGTCTCGGCTGGCATCGTACTCCTATGGCTACATTACATAAATGGATGCCCAGTCCTAACTACGTCCTGGGCTTGCTGTAGGCAACCATTAAAGGAAACCTCAACCACTACCTATACAAAGGCGTGGTCTAGCATTAAAAGCCTTAAAATATTTATTGAAATTTCGAATTTCAAAATTGAGAGGGCTGCGCCTCTCCCTTTCTCCATTAAATGCGTGTTGGATGTGCTGGCTGACTGACACGCTGCTGACATGGAGTGATGCTCCTGGATCATACTCCTCAGCTAGAAAAATCATGATCTCCTAATCATGAGCTCCTCTTCTACAGTGTTTAAATCCACCTGGATCCCAAACTTTCCCTTGGAGCTGTCCATTTGCTCCTCTGCTTCGCTGTTGTTGTTGCTGCTGCCCTGCTGCTCTTGCAGGCTCCCTTCTGCTCAACTTCTCGTTGTTGGCAGTCTCTACTACTGAACTCAACATCAACCTTCTGATTTCTTCAATTACCTCGTCCAACTACTCCAGTGGCTGGTTCTTTGTATGCAGTCTTCTCTGTCGCACTTATGTCTTCTCAATGGGCAGATATGCTCGATCTCCCCTGCTATCTTTATCTCTCTTTGTGGCACTAAGTGGCCACTCTGCTGCAGACTCCAGCTCTGCAGTCTCCTCACTGAACTGTTGCTTAGCTTCTTCCTTTGGTAGTTCTGCTGCTGCCATTTCTCCTGCTGGCATACTTCCAACTTCTTCCAGCTTGTCTTGTCGGATGTGCAAACTCTGCACCATCACCCTCTTCTCTAGGGATTCCAATTCTTCATACAGATCAACAAAATCCATGTTGTTTTCTTCCTCTTTTGTTGCAGAATCCAGTGCTGCAGTCATTTTTGTTTCAGCTTCCTGGTTGAAATTTTTTAGCAACTCGACTGAATGCTCTTCTTCTTCTCCTTGGGAAAACATCAGTGTCTGCTCCACTTCTTCCTCTTCTTTGACATTCTCTGTTGGTTGTCCTCCTTATGTTGTTGCATCTGCAACACATGCTCTGGCCTCAACTGGGCTTCTTGGTAGGAACACCTCCATTCCTCCAATGATCAAAATTCTCTTCTGATTCTCTCCTGTCATCACTCCTTGCTGATCTGAACTCTCCTCTGAGTTCATGAGACTTTCAGACAATCTCATCTCTTTCCCCTTGCCCACCTGGAAATTTGGGAATTTTCTGTTGCCCACCTGGCAGTCTATGAGATCGTTTGATCACATCTCATTGCCCACTTGGCAATCTGAACTTTCACCACTGCCCCCTTGGCAGTATACGATACCTTCCACTGATCTCTTTCCATTGCCCACCTGGCAACTTGCAAGTCCACTTCTGCCCACCTGGTAGTTTATGATATCTTCTTTTAATCTCATACCATTGCCCACCTGGCAATATGAATTTCCATGGCTGTCCTCTTGACAGTCTATGAGATCCTCCAATGATCCCATTTCATTGCCCACCTGGCAATTGGAAAATTCATCTCTGCCCTCCTGGCAGTTTATGAGATCTGAAATTGATCCCTCTTCTTCATCACTGAGGGTTTCTCCGACTTCTGGCTCACAAATGCAAACCAGCTTTGTGTCACTGAGGCTTTCAGCATACCTCAACCACTTCCTCAACTCTTGTTGCTGTTTCCTGGCCAACAAATTTTGAAGAGGCCATTTGGCTTTCCTGTTCAAAGGCCATTCGTACCTCCAATGTACTTTTGCCTCCTGCTGCATCTTCAATGTCAGTTGTTCCATTCTCACCCTTAGCTCAGCGAGTTCTTTGTCAATCTCTGCTTTACTCATCCGCTAGTGGTCTCCTCTTCCACCATGCTCATGTCCTTCAGTATCCATTTCCATCTTTCACCTACTCTCCTGGCAAGCGTATGGATCACTCTACGTCTGAGAGCATCTCCATGTCCTCCTACAACTCGCCTGGCTGTCTATCATTTGTTGCACACCTTGCAACAATCACCACAAAGCTTTAACACCCTACTGATTTCACCTGATGTATATAGATGAATCTCTGCTTCTGGTTCCACTTGATGTTACCAGAATTTCTCCCACCGTCTCTCCTTTGTCTGTGAACAAAGTAATGGTCTCCTCTTTCTCTTTTGTTTGAAATCTACAGACAAAAATCAGATCTGATACCACTTGGTGCAGACCCCCTACCTCAGTAGGGTCCACTAACCTCCCGGTCTCTAGATCGATCTTCTTTTGAGCCGAAATGGCTCTTCGGGCTCTTGCTGGAATCCTTTGAACAAATCCACAGGTCCCTTTTTATCTGGTGACCTCGGGCTATGACTTAAGGCGTAAAAAACACACCTTTCGTGTTTCGGGGTTTCGGGATTCTTGCATGCGAGCTCTCCCAGGCTCCTTGTCCTTCGAATCGTTGAACCCTGAAATAGAGCCTATCTCCCACTAGCTCCTACCTTCACTCTTGACCAACAAATATGATCGGGAATTTTTCAAAAAGGAAATTTTGGATTTCGTGACTTCGCAAATCCTGATGTAAGTTCCATCGACTCTTCAACCTCCGAAATCCAAAATGTCAACAAAGGTTGAATTCTCCAATGTGACGAGTACGCACCACCTGTTTCCCACTAATTTTGGATTTTCAGGACTTTCGAGTGAACAACCCACAGTCGTTCCTCTTCCCCTATGATTCCCCAAATTCCAAAATCTTGCCTTTGATGAGATCGATGATTGTGATCCTCCCTCGATCCAATGGCTTACGTTCTTTCGGGTTTTTCACCGACCCGGGAATCCACGACACTTGACCCAGATATGACCTTCGGCCAAGCCAAGAGACGCTTTTCACATTTTGTGACTTCGTGAATCCTGATGTCGAGTCTTTGACTCTTCAATCCTCGAATGTTGAAATGCCTAAATGCCAAAATGGGCTCAACGACGATTAGCCCCTGACCAAATATCGGTCCATGTGACTGCTTCCTCGTGACCATGCGTTAATGCCAAAAGGCGCTTTTCATGGTTCAAGACTTTGACGTTCAAGAGTCCCATCCCTTTCCCTCTTGAAACCTCGAATCCCGATCCTTCCCCAAACCAGATCCGACGGTTCTGCGTCCTCCTCGATCAACGACCAAGATCGTTTCGTGATTTCGCGAGTCGGGACTCCATGTCTCCTAACTCCTGGCCTCTCGAACACCCAGGTCTCGAAATGCTGAAAAGGGCTTAACGGGCTTTGGCTCCTCCCTTAGCCTCCATCCACATGACCACCACTTTGTGACCACGCGCTTAATGTCAAAGCGTTACTGGATTTCACGATTCAGGGAATCACGAAGCAAGCGTTCCCCTTGTTCTCTGTCTTTCGAATCCTCGGTTGCTGAAATGCCAAAATGTCTTGGCGTTCGTTCTTTCAGGGTTTCGCGATTCAGGGAATCGTAATGTAAGCATCCCGCTCCTTTATCTTTTGAATCCCCGGTCCACTAAATGCTAAAATCTCTCCCTCTGAGAGATCAACGGCCTAGGCCCTTCTGGAACCAACGACTACGATCCAACTGGATCGATGGTCTTGGTCCTCCTTGATTGACGGTTTTGGTCCTTTCGGTGATTTCTATGAAACACCGACCATTTTCCACGTGTCCTCCTTGATGGAAGACCCTGGTCCTTTCGCGATTTTGGAGACTCTTCACTCTCAATCTCCTGGTGTCTGAATCCTCGAAATGTGGGTCTCTTGACGCACGTCCTCTGAGATGGATGGTTCTGATTCTTTCGGGACTTCGACAAGTCCTCTCTTCTCTGTTCCTACGAAGTTTAAACCTTGTGCACCTTTTTCTGGATTCGACGACTATCAGTCCTCTGTGCTAGATCTGACGACCCAAATCTATTCTCCTGCGTGCTCTTCTCTTGTTTCCTGGACGTAGACTCCAATGGTCCAGATCTTGTCCTTTACCCAATCCAATGGTATCTGTGCTCTTCCTCCTGAGCTTTGTCAACTCAGAAACCTCGAAAGGTTTTATCTATGCGTGTTCTTCTCGCGCTTTCTCTTATGAGCTTATGGACTTAGAACAAGTCCATTCTCATGCACTCCTTGTGCTATTGAGATTTCGAATAACTCAATTCAAGGTATTTCTTGAAAGGAAATGCTTCACGCCCTCCTGGCATTCTTCTGCTCGATGCACACCTTGCAGAGCTTACAGAGTGTTCAACAACTCTGCAAGTGTCTCTCCTCAACACTTCTTCTCTTTGAACTCGAAATAAAATCCCTCCTGTGCACTCTATGCACACGCTCAATGCCCTCCTGACAGAGCTTTACAAAACCTTCAGTAGTTCTGTTTCTTCTCTGTGCCTCCCTTTGCACAGTTCCTCCTCTAGAGTATTCAGTAACTCTGAGGCTTCCTTTGAGTCTGTGAATCCTCCTGGTGTGCCCTCCTGGCACGTTCTTTCTGACTCCTTAAAGTTCAGATGCGTACTCCTTGCGCTGGCCTCAGAACTTCTCCTGTTCCATTGTGCACTCCTTGCACAACCCAAAGAACCCAAACAGATATCACAACTTAACAGATAGACAAATTCTATCTATCCCTGCAAATGAAAATCTAACATACATCTACAACATTCATTCATGAAACATAAATACATGAACAACCATATGCAAGAAAAACTGCTTTTCTATTAATCCCTGTGTCTCTATACAGATGATTTACAAAGGCTGGACTGTAACGAGTCTCATCTCTCTCTCTCGAGACCTCTCAACCTGAGATCCCTCCTATTCTTCCCCTCTACTCTACTCTTAGAGACCCATTACAAAAGAGGGCTCTCTTGAGCTTATCCTCTTCATCGTCTTAGTGCCATCGCTGTTTCGGTTGGCATCGTACTCCTACGGCTAAATTACATAAATGGATGCCCAGTCCTAACTACATCTCAAGCTTGCTGTAGGCAATCATTAAAGGAAACCTCAACCACTACCTGTACAAAGGCGTGGTCTAGCATTAAAAGCCTTACAACATTTATTGAAATTTCAAATTTCAAAATTGAGAGGGTTGCACCTCTCCCTTTCTCCATTAAATGCGCGTTGGATGTGTTGGCTGACAGGGACGCTACTGACATGGAGCGATGCTCCTGCATCAATCAGAGAAGGTTCTTGCTCCGTGAGGTAATTGGTCTAGGTATCATGGTATGTGTCACTTTTGATCATTAAAAACTTTAAATATATGCATCTGATTCCTTTTATCTCTAACAACTTCTTGGATCTTACATTTTCCCACTTGACCATACTTGGGGAAATTGATGGGGTGGCCTAGCATGCCTGTGCCCATAGGTTTTGGTTTTCCACTGGGGGGGTTTTTGAAAATCCATCGTCCACTCCTATCATAGCACCACTTCTTCATCTTATCTCCCACTCATTTATAGGATTTCACCTTATCTCGTGGGAAGAAGTGGCTAAAGGCCCAGAAGCTAAAAGCAGTTGGTAAAAGATAAAAGCCTAGAAATAAAACCTTGAGATGCTTCGCCCAGGGATCCCTGAGAAAGCAGTAAAACGATTCCCAACAAGAAACAAGAGGGACCCGGAAAACAACAAAACAAGACCTATTCAACGGATAGGGGGTCTCATCACGAGCCAACCTATTAGGTCCATGGGTACCTAGCAGTATGACATTTCCACCAGCTGGTTACCACGCCAGGGCAATGACTCTTGGTCGCATGGCCAAGGGAAAGGGGGTCTCATCACGAGCCAACCTTCTCATCTCTGCGAAATTTCTTGTGGGTAACGCTGTCATCTTTGGTCACCATGCCAAGGCAGTGTCCCCTGATTAGCTCTTAAACAAAAAAGCAAATAAAGAGAATAAAGAGAATAAAGGCAAGAATGGGCTTGGAAAAAATGCATCCATGACAGGTACAACTCGCCTTCTACAAAAGCACCCACAGATAACACCTTTTTTCATCCTTGAGCCTCACTGCACCCACATGCTTGGACATCCCATGACCACCTCAACCACCTACATGGCTTAGATGAGGCCTCTTCCGGGAAATTTCCTTCTCCAGTGGACACTAGCCCAATAGGACCCCTTGTGTCTTTCTTCAGTCTTGTATTGTAGGCTTGTGTAACATCTTTGAGCTATTGACTGATGTATTAGGGGTTTTATGCATATGTTTAATAATATTAATGATGACATGTGATTGACATTGCTATGATCCCTGTGACTAATGAGCCCATGGAGGGCATAGTTTTTGATGCGTAGGACCATGCCTGATGGACAGATACCATTTGGACCGGTACACATGGGGAGATGACCAGTTCGGACCTTCATGGGGCTGAAGAGCCCACCAGGTGGATGTTGAGACCCCATCAGGGGGTAGAGACAGGATGGAGATGGATCATGGTGTTCCATTAGGGGAACTTTGGTTGAGCTGTACCTACAGGGATTGACCCACTTGCAGTGGAGCATTGGCTCCAGATGACCCAGGACATCACCAGGAGGCTTATGACATCATCATGAGCATATGGCAAATGGACAGGGTGGTTGACACATGTGGCAGTTTGGAGGAGCCCAAGGAGGGCTAACATTTTGCTTCTGGATGCTGCACTGGCCCTAGAAAGGGGTAACGTCTCCCCGAGAGGGGCTTGACATCTCACCTTTTTGCTTGATTAGGGTTTTACTTAGCATTTAATGTAAAAACAATATTATTTTGGTATTATGGCCTTGTCGGCCTTTTTATGAACTAAAAAGTAAATTAGGTCATTGATACACTATATATTGAGGGTTTTGACTCTCATTTTATCATCATATTTCACTCACCACTTGGTGAGGTCTGAAATTTGCGCCCTACTTTAGGGTTTTGGCTGATTTAGTGAGGCACACTTGTTGAAGGAAGATTCTCTTGGAATTTTTTGGCATTTCTCTTTATGGAAGGTGTTACAACTAGGGTTTGCTATGATGTTTCTTGGTGAAATATAAGTGAAATTCTGCAAAACTTCTTAATTGAATGGTTGTATTATTATTACTTGCATTTATTATTACAAATTTGCTGCATAAACTATGGGTGACAAGCACACATAATTGGTCCTTGTCTCATGTCCCTGTCAAGTTTTCTAGTCGTTTTGTTTGCTGAGGTGAGATAGAGCCTTGCCATAGAAACACTCTACTCTTTCATGATGAAGAGAATTGAGCCTAGCCTTAGCTACACTAATTTTTCCCCTCTTCATATGCTAGTCGTACTTTCCAGAGCTCAAGAAGGAGGAGACGTCCCAGGCCTAGGTTATCTACACTTAGGGCCGTTTTCTTCTAGGGTTTGATGATAGAGCCTTCCTGTAGCAACACTCTCCCTCATTTGACTCTCCTGTCTTGACTTTATCTTTCATGCTAGTAGTTTTTCCATATAAGGAAGGAGAAGAGAGCATGAGGCCTTACCATAGGAACACCGAAGTGAGCCTCTCTCCCCTAGGGTTTTGACTCTGAGGCCCTGCCATAGAAGCACTTCAGAGCTCTTCCCTCCAGTCCTTAGCCGTCCTCCTTCAAATCCTGTGTCCTTCATTATTGACTCCATTTAACACTAAAGGCATTGATCTAAGACCTCAAGTGTTGAAGTAGAACCTGATCTAAACACTCTCAAACCTTTTGAATTGAAACCCTAACTACATTAACCCTAGCTCTACTTAACCCTACTAACCCTGAATGCTGACGTGACTCCTTGCTATTATATCATTGATGCAACAACATTTTCTCTTTTGAGTAATTGAATGGTTGTTGAAGACATTGATTGAGTTAAGAAGTGATTTATTATATTGGATTCCATATCATTCTTGTATTTATTGACAAGTGATACATTTATCATTGTTATTTTGCAAACATTGACTTTGTCAACATTTACTTTTAAATTGCTTATATTTAATATCAGATAGTCACTGATTTATATAAAGTACTAACCACGATTGCACGTATCAGTTTCCTTGTTGTGTTGTCTCAAGCAGGTGCTTTTCTTTTCTTTGGTTATACCTTATTATTGGTTGTTTAGCCGGGACTATCTAATTGGTGATGATCTGTGAAGGGGGAATTTGTCCTTGTCCTTTTAACCTTTTACCCCTTTCAAAACCCCACGTCACTGGGGACGTCTCCCCTAGGCCTGGCCTCCCTAAAGAGAAAGAGCATTCCCATCATGGTGACATTGGGTGGGATAGGTTCCTGTTACGCCAGTTTGGCCCTCTACCTTATAGCCTTTTATCCTAGCTACAAACTGTGCGATAACATTTTGGCACCGCTGTCGGGGAACACTAAGTCAATTCTCCTCAAACGACAAAACTTTTCGGTAAGCCTTGCCTCAGAGCCTTATCTTACAAGCTTACCCGGCAAATCCACTAGGGTGTTTTCCCTTTTCTTTGATGATTTCAAGAAAATCATTTGGAGACTCCACAAATAGCTAATGACGACCCATAGTGGGTGTTAGTATATACTTTCATCTACTACTATGACCTCCACAAATCTTGTCACCACTGTAAGTTCTCCCAAATGGTCTCATAAATAACTCTTTGGCCCTTTAAGCTTACCTAAAACCCAAGAGGGGTTACATGATCTACCCAAGAAGGTCGAGTCCTGGATACCTAAGTTTTCAGGGGAAGATGGATCCTATGG
>SNQJ01S0096646.1:9229-31557 GCA_010110895.2 Picea sitchensis | reverse complement strand
TTTTTTTTTTACAAAAATAAGTAGGAAACACGTAAATTTAATTTCTACATGTGGATCATCAAGACTCTCTCCAACGACACAGGGATACACAATGTCATGGCTGCATAAGCACTTACTCTTTTTTTAAAACACCATGAAGGGATAAAATGAAATCAAAGTGCATAGAAAAATATAAACGCTAACAGATATAAAAAAATGCAGAGAGAGTTAAGAAAACCAAATTGTTGGTGAAGCAACAATAAATTTATGCCAAGAATTTGTTGTAGAAGCAACAAAATCGTTCAACAAAATCACTTTAATCCCTGAAGAAAATAAATATAAGTGGCGCAACAAAAATCACTCTAAATCTCCCAACAAAGTCGCTCAACAAATCACTATAATTGCTCAACAAAATCCACTATAATTTCTCACCAATATCGCTCAAAACATTCATTTTAATCACTACTAAAGGGAGGGGCTACAAGAAAAACGAGTTTTAAGATCCCAACTATACTACAAACCAGCAACCTAAAACCCTAATACGAATTGAAATTGATTAAAAACTTAGATTTAAAGCCTTACTATGCACTGATAGCATAATGTCAACTGCAAATGCATCAGTTGCTTCATCATTATTATAATCTCATACATAGGAAAATCGTAACTAAAATATAACAAAACTCAAATACGCATACCAAATCCATCATGATCCTGCCTGACTGATGGGACCTCACCGGTACCTCACAGCCAATGCTACGGGTACTCTTCTTCCCCTGAGCCCCTCGAGCTGCAAAGGGTCCACGCAAAAAATAGAGAATGCTAGCTCTCATCTCACCTCACAATGTCGAGATACCACTCGTTACACAAGCTGGGTGTTCCAACTCCCACAAGAGAAAATCTAGTGAAGATGAAATCCCGACAACATGACCTTAGGCAGACTAGACGTAATCGATACTCCTCCTTTGCCATCCTTTTAATATAGTTTTCAAGTGATTAGTTTCCCAAACCCTCGTTAGATTCTTTTTTCATTTATTTAATTAGGAAAAACCTCCCCCGTACACATGTCGCCCGATCCCCTAGTTGCAAGAGAAAATCAATTTATTAATTAATTAAATTTTCCTAAATGCCTCACCCACCTAAAAGCGTTCCTAAAAATGCTTCTTGGTGTCCCACTATTCCCTTACAATTCTTAAATGATTTTTTCCTTACTTATATCCTAGATGAGTTCTTAAATAGAAAGTTACAAAGACTAGATTCCTTACTAAGTTAGACATCACCCTTTTTCTTTAAGTTTCCCCTTTTCTTTAAGTTCCCCTTTTTCTTCAAGTTTCCCCTTTTTTTAACTAAGTTCAGAATTAGCATGTTTAGACAAACAAGCATTTACTCGCTTTTTAATAATTAAACCTTCATTAAAAAATTTACTTTAATTAAATAAGATTGAATTTTCTTTACCCCCTTCTTGTTATGTCTAATTAGTTTTTTTTTTCCAGAGATTCTACTTAGATCTCGGTTTTAAATTCACTAGGCTTGGAAATAGTTCTTAAGGGAAAAATTATTATTAAACTTTACTCATCGCATCATTCATTTTAAGGCCGATGAGGTCCTAAGGAGGTATAGTTTTCTAGTCACTAGGTTTATTAACTTACCATAGTTAAAATCACAGTGTTCCCTTCATGACGCACTACGTGCTATAAGGGTGCCACTTGCATGATTTTGTTTTATTTGCGCAACATTCCCTTCAAGACACACTACGTGCTCCAAAGGTGCCACTTGCCTCTTGAATGAGTTTAGTACACATCAAACCCCTCGATTCAATACTTCACCGATTGATCTTGTGGGAGACTAAGGGCCTCAAAGGAATAAGGACTCTTTTGTATTGCATGCCCCTTACAATCATCATGAGCAACTGCTACAATTTTTCCTCATGTCATCATGGTTATTCTATAACTAGGTAGTCGTTAACCTATAGTTTGAGCCATGGAAGGAGTGTTATTAGGTTGTGGTACGGTTTCTGCGACACATCTCCCTCAATGTCTTTAGTTGTCATGTGTGACCCCTTTTCTCCAAATGTGGGTCTTGTCGGTAAGCTATTGTCAGCCTGCATCCATCAAGGAAACATGTCATCGATAACAATAAACATCATAATATCTAATCATATGTACATATGTCACATAAACAATATTCAAACCCTAACAATCCACTCCCTTACTCTATTCGGAGTCCAAGGAGTTTCATCGATGCCCTGGTATCCTCTAACATCCACAGTCCTGCACACTTAGGAGAACCTAGTCAATAGCACATGTCGATGTAAATACAACAAAAATAACATATACTCAAATCCAAAATATATCATAATCATAAAGAAAACAACCAAGAGTATAATGACCTAGATCACTTGCACGGAAGTGTCCTCAAAGGATAATTTTTCTTAGTGTGCACAAGAGAGGGATGTTACATACACCCTCTCTTGTTTTAAACTTCGTCCCAAAGTTTGGCAATATATAAATGTCAAAATAAGGTTTCTAAAAATATCAATATGTCAAGCTATCAAACAAAAATGGAAATTGATGACGCATATCATATGCGTCCTCCCAGATTGTCGAGTACGAACTAGTTGTCGCATTGGACCTTCACCTGATCGATTGTTCGATGCCATAGCTATTTAATGCGATGGTCCAAAATGTGGATTGGCTCCTCCGTGAGTGCACCCTCACCTAAAATATACCAAGAACTCAATTCAATCACATGCGTAGGATCATTGACCTAAATTCGCACAGAGATACAATATAAACATTGTGCAACACCCCGTGAATGAGGCATGTCTAGCCATTAGTCGCTTCATAATTATGGTCGACCAAATGTGCATCAACAAACCTTTCTATGGATCATGTGCTTCTTTCATCCCCTTTCTATAGATCCTTCTCTTCTTTCAATACCAACTCAAATGCATCTGACACAGTCACCCATTAAGAAACTCAAATGGCGCCATCTCAATGGTGATTTGGTAGTGGTTTTTGTATGCAAACTTGGCCAGTGGCCATGACAAATCCCAACGTTTTTGTTGGTCAAACACACACATATGCAACACAACCTTCCCATACTGGTTTGTTAATTTGGTCGTCATGTCTATATCAACGACATGTTGTACTAAAGTTTACTGTTGTTCCCAAGGCATCTTTGGAAACTTGTCCAAAATCGTCTTGAAAACACTGAATCCTTGATTGCATACGATTCCTTTCATATTTCTGATAGTCTCAAATATTTTTGATATAAAATGTAGCTATACCTAGCACTTGATGCATTGTACTCATAGGTACAAAATGTAAACTCTTCGTTAGAGTGTCAATTGTCATGACAATCAAGTCATTCCTCCCTACCATTAATGACAATCCCAACAATAATGTCCCTCAGATGACTTCCCATTTTTATTTCATAAAATCATGTGGTTGTAGTAATCCTTTTGGATGTCTACATTCATCCTTCACCTACCAACCTTCTAGACATCTCGCCATGTAGTTAACGATGTCCTCCTTTATCACTTCCAGATGAACAAGGGCTTAAGGTTGGTCCTCATCTTCATGACTCCTAGATGATCCATGTTCACTACTCAATGAGCTTAGAATAAGATCAAAACCCTCGATGAACCCTCGATAGTATTCCACTAAACCCATGAATCTATGCACTTCTGGGACATCTTCGATGCAGGCCAATCCACAATAACCTTGATCTTTTTTGGATCGACAACAACACCTTCACCAGAGATTACATTCCCTAAGTAGTGAATCTTCGATTAATAAAAGGATCATTTAGATAGTTTCCCATACAATTCATTCTCTCATAGACACTATAGTACCAAGCGCAAGTGTTCATCATGCTCCTCCATCATCCGAGAATATATCAAAATTAATATTCAATGAATAATTGGATGAACGTGTCTAAGTATTCGTGGAACACCCAGTTCATCAAGCTCATGAATATCCCTAGGGCATTCGTCAATCCAAACAGTAAAATCGTAAACTTGTAATTTCCAAATATCTTCTTAAAGGTTGTCTTAGGGATGTCTTCCTCCTTGATGTGTAAATAGTGATACCCTACTCTCAATTCCATCTTTGAAAACACCATTGTGCCTTTCATTTGATCAAATAGATTGTTAATCCTTGGCAACAGATATTGGTTCTTGATCATTGCCTTGTCAATTGATGGTAGTCAATGAAGAGTCTCCACAACCCATCCTTCCTCTGTATAAAAATAAAAGGCACACCCCACGGTGACACACTCAGTCATATAAGTCCCATGTCTAGCAACTCCTTCAATTGCAATTTCAACTCCTGTAACTCAGGGGTCGACATCCGATAAGGCAGTCTCGCTATCGGTTCAGTTCATGGTTTTATCTCTATCATAAATGCCAATTCCCTCTTAGGTAGAAACCTTGGTAACTTCTCTGGGAAGACATCCACAAACTCTCATAATAACAGAAGGTTTTTCGAGTGCTTCCACTTTGCCTTTTCCATTTAACACAAGGATGGCATATAGCTACCATCCCTTGCTCATTATATTTTGTAGTTGCAAGGAAGAGATGAACCCCAGAGAAACTCCCTAGTTTCAACCCACAATCACGCGTCTCTGTCACTCATCATTGACCAAGATCAAACGTTTCGTCTTACAGTTGAGTATCACCTCATGTGATTCCAACTAGTCCATATTGATCATGTAATGAACCCCACATTTACCCATAATTCATCATTGACCAAGATCAAACGTTTCGTCTTTACAGTTGAGTATCACCTCATGTGATTCCAACTAGTCCATATTGATCATGCAATGAACCCCACATTTACCCATAATTTGTTTTTCTAGGGTTATTATGAAATACTTTTATTTATTCTCTAACATTTCTTAATGATACTATGATGTGATTTAACACTACTTTTTATTTTCATTCTTTAGATTTACTATATCCTTGACAATTGGAACTAAAGAACTCTAAATTATTCCTATTCTTAAGGAAGGTAGTTTGATACCTAATGGAATGTAACTATATACATATATATTTACTCACCATAGAGTATGCATTCAATTTTCACAAGCTATTTATATACATATTATGGAAAACAACAAATGCAGATTTTGACACTCGTTTCGTATTAAGAAATTTATATATATTCACCATCGAGTAAACATTCAATAAGCGTAATTTATATACATACTATGGAAATTAACAAATGTGTATTTCTATACTGGATTTGAATTAATGAAATTAACCCCTCACACTTGTGTGACAGAACACATTCTATCCACATAACATTCGACACGTGATAGCATTAAGGCCTAGAACAATTGAATCAAACGGTTGGGTGTCTATTGCTTATTCTTAGTTGTTTACTCCACTCATTAGGACTAAAACTCTAACTAACACTAGAACAAGGAATAATGGATTTGGAATGAAGTATAGAACTCTAACTAAACTATAACCTAGAACTAATATGTCGTTACAGTCATCCTAGTCTGATAGTATATGACTACCATGGTGTAAATGAGCCCTGCCAACGACATTTATGGCGGTCTATAAGTCGCTCCTTGGGAATCTAAGCTATCCCCCGATATCTAGGGATGGTCTAGGAGATCATGTCTGAGGCCCAGATGGTCCTAGACATGGGAGCACCGAGAGCAGGGGAGCTACCTGAGCATGGTCCTGAGGACCCATCTTCTTCAGCCAGATTTGTCCCAAGTAGCATTCTCCATCACTACCGGCCTGGGATTGTAATCAGAAAAGGCTCTTGTTTCATGAGGTAATTGGTCCGAGGTATCATGGTATGTGTCATATTTGATCATTATAACCTTCTTATGTATGCATTTCAGATCTCTTTCATTTCAGATAACTGCTTGGACTTTACACTAATCCACTTGACCATTGTTGGGGTGATTGATGGGTAGCTTAGCAAGTCGGTATCCATGGGTTTTGCTTAGCTACCAAAGGGGTTTGAAGAATCATCGTCAGCTTCCCCATACTATCACTTTTCCATCTTTTATCCCTGCTCATCCATCCCATTCCCTCTAGTCTGGGCATTAGGATGACCATCCAGGTACATCTTGTCTTGTGGGAAGAAGGCTAAAGGCCCATGAGGTAAAAGCAACCGGTAAAAGATAAAAGCCATAGGAAGTGAAAACCTAGAGATGCTTCTGCCCAGGGATCCCTGCGAAGGGGCACAAAGCCTCTCATAAGAAAACTGAGGAAACCCTAAGAAATGATAAATAAAAAGTGCAAGACCCAACTAAGAGGGGATGCAGGTCTCATGACGAGTCGGCCCATTATGTTCATAGGTATTTAGCGGTATGACATTGCCACTATCTGGTCACCAAACCAGGGCAGTGACCTTGGTTGCATGGCCAAAGGAAGGGGGTCTCATCACGATCCATCCCTATCATTTCTGCAAAGATACTAGTGGGTAACGCTTGTCATCTTTGGCCACCAAGCCAAGGCAATGTCCTTCATCAAGGCTTGTAGCAAAAATGCAAATAAAGAAAGATAAGGCACAAGGGCTTGGAAAAGTGCATCCATGACAGGTGTACAACTGGCTTCCTACAGTTGCACCCACAGACGACACCAGCCCTAGGTCTGACTGTGACTGACATCCTTAAAACCACATCACGCCACTTCACATGGTTTGAATAACCCTTGTGGAAACTTTCCAGTTCTTGGGTATTGACCCAATAGGTTGCCTCTTTGTTGCTTTGGCTTTGTATAGTGGGTCTTTGTAGTCTTTGAGCTATTAGAAGATTTGTTAGGGGTGTTATGCATATATTTGATAATTTTAATGATGAAATTTGGATTTACATTGCTATGATGTCTAGGGACTGATGAGCCCCTGGAGGGCATAGCTTTGATGTGCAAGACCATGCCTGGCGGACACAAAAAATTAGAGGATCGGTACACATGGGGAGATGATTAATGGACCTCCATGGGGCTGAAGAGCCCATTAGATGGACGTTGGGATGGCAGAGGGAAGGACAGGGCTTATGACGAGCCCATGCACAGAGAAAAGAGGCTTCTCATCAGATGTTGTGGCATAGATCAGGCTATGGGGATCATCCCCCTGCAGATGGGACGTGGACCATGATGGACAGGACGCCACCAGTGATGTTGGATGACTTCCAGGGCACGTGGCAGCCTTGTTAGGCTGGTTAGGCACGTGTGACATGATGCTGGAGCCCCAAGAGGGGCAACGTTTCACTCTCATTTGGTTATCATGCCCCGAGAGGGCCAACGCCTCCCTTTAGGGGTCGGACATCTCTATATTTCTGCTTATTATTGGCATTTAGCATGTAAAAGTGACAAATAATTGGATATTGTAATGTTAGCCCTGTCCTCTATTTATATGATTCAAATGACCTATTAAATTAGAGGTCATTAAACGCATAAATTAGAGGATGTTTTTCCTTTAGATCATGACACAACTTGCCTCAGAGACTTCCCTTCAGCCTTGTCTTGTGTTCTTGTCTCTTTGGAGTGTGGTGCAACCTCTTGGGAGGATTTCTCACTTTTGGCAAAGTGGTGCTTCATTGCTATTGGAAGGTTTTACAACTAGGAAATGGCACGCTTCTTCATGATTCAAAGTGTTTTCATCAAAACTCTTGAGTGAATGGTTTTGCTTAACATTTGCATTTATTGTCATCTTATTGTTATTTGCTTTAACCTTCAAACCCTAGGGTGCCAACACACAAGTAGGCCGGGCTTTTATGTCCCCTTACATGAGCTTATAGCCATTAGATTTGAGAAGGTTTAGCTCCAGCTTTCATAGCTGGAAGACTAGCCATCTTCTTGTCTTGAGCTAGTTTTGGAGCATAAATTGAAGTTGGAAAGAAGCGATCTCTAGCCTCACTAAGTTTACACCTAGGGTTTACTTCTATGTTTTTGAAAAGCCCTTGCCATAGCAACACTTTTCAGCCTCCTGCCTTAGTGTTTCTAAGCTTTGGCCGGTTTGCCAAGAAGGTCTTTAAGGAGAGGAGCAGCCTCTAGGCCTAGCTTTAGCTACACCCAGGTAAGCCTTTTCTTCTAGGTTTAGGGTTTGTGGCCTTGCTACAAGCAACACCATCAAACCCTTCTAGCCTCTAGTCTCTTTAAGTTTGAACCCTTCTTAAACCATTAGCCATAACTCCATTGGACTCCATTAACCCAAGGCACTAGTCTAGAACTTTCTTGCTTGAGCTTGTTATGTCTTAAATTTCTTTTCAAACTACTTCAAAATCTGCAAACCCTACTAACCCTAAGCATCTAACCCTAGCTAATTCTTGAACTAACTTTAGTGGACAACGTTGGCCTTAAAATTACTTTTGCTTGGATAGAAATTCTTGGTGGCCTTGTCTTCATCATAGCCGTGGATTCATTTCTCCTTTTTGCTGGTTAAACTTGTCAAAACGTCCATCCTAGGCTAGCTAACCCCGCGAAAAAACAATCAAGATTATATAGAGGTGACGCCATACCAGTTAGATATCTTGTGTATGCCTAAAACGTTGTGGCTTTATTCATCTCTCTCGATTGGCATTGAGTTGTTAGTTGTATTTATGAGCTATTTGCTAAAACATTTCACTCCAATTGTCATGTTTTGACCTAAATGAATGTTTGACGTCATACATTGTAGGTAGAAACAGTATAGGTGACATAGAAACTTTATGTATATGGAGCTGATTTGACATTTGCATTAATGATATGATACATGGTTTAATTGTACACATTGAATGCCTTGATATACTTGTTGAAGAAGTGACTTTTCCCTTGGCTTGATAATCATTGACTTCGTCAATAATTATATTTATTCATTGCTCATATATATTATGATGAAGATAGTCATTAGTATTTTGAAGTACTAACCCATCAGTAGCGAATATATTCTAGCTCGCTGTCTTGTCTCAAGTAAACAAAAGCCATCCAGTGGAAGAACTTCTCCTGACTATCCCACTTGGGCAGCAATTCAGAAAGGGAACCCCAATCTTGGTCTTTATCCTTTAGCCCTTCTTTAATCCCAGATTTCCTTAGGGACGTCTCCCCTTGGACTTGCCTCCCAATAGAAAGAGCCCCCATCGAGGTGACAAGGGTGGGAAGTTCTCACGGGGTTTTAAGCCCTGATTCAAGCTTTCAAACCTTCCTACAAACCGTGCGATAACATTTTGGCGTCGTTGTCGGGGAACACTGAGTTCATTTTCCTCAAGACGACATATCTGTGCCCTGGCTTACCCGGCTTTTACCCAATTGGGCCTTCCCCCCATTTCTTTGGTAGTTTCAGGAAAACTATCCGGCTAATTCCATTGGACTTTCTTAGCCGCACACATTACCTTCCTGAAACTACCAAAATTATGGGATCATGGCTTACTGGGGAACAAATATATCCAACTATTGAATTTAGAACTTTTCAAGGATACCCAAATTATTTTGATGATAGATGGTTAGACAACCTCCACCGTTTTTGGGTCTCCCAGATCTTCATATAGTGAATTTTTTTGAATATTTGAGCCAGATAGAGTTGGGAGGAGAGGATGTTCTTGTAAAGTTGTTTTTGCTCACCCTGCCACCCTACTTACAAAACGTTTTAAGAGTTGTTTCAAGGACAGGGGTATATCATCGCTCATACAGCTCATAAATAAATTTATCGAATTTACTAAACCGTGAGGCAGACGATGAAGCATGTCCTTCAAAACCTCATGGTATCCTTGCACCACAAAGGGTTCACAACTGAGATTGTGATGATCTCAGAAGAGATTGTCAAGGATCAATATCAGGGACCCTCTGTTGTGGAAGATGAGGTTTGTGAAAACCATTATCAACCCCTTGAAGTAGGTGAGTAAGAATCTGAAAAAGATGATGAGTGTCCACTTGTGCTCTTCCCACTGATGAAGCTCTCCAAGATCCTGTCGCTCCTGCACAAGATGAAGAAAATGAGGTAAGTTATTTTGACTCCTTTGATGATGCCTTGTTTTATGACTCAGAGAGAGAAGCGACCGGAACCCTTGGACGAGCCAGATTCTCTATATCTCCGTGACTCAAGATGTAGAGGAAGATCTTTCATCTGATGATGATATCCAAATACTTGAAGCTCTTGCTCAGGAAGGATTAAGCGAGGTACACATTGTCTCCTTCCAAGTTTTAAAAAGTTATTTGCCTTATGACACCAAGAGTGTGAAAAGTATTGGATGTTTTAATTTCCCCATGTTATGATACTGACACAGACATAGCTGGATTTTGATGAATTCATACGTTGGGAGACGAAGGTGGGATACAATTGGTTATGATACAGATCCCATCTATGACACGAAGAATCATCCCCAAACATTGCTTTTACAATTACCACAAGAAATTTCTTTGATCAAGGCAACAAGGAGATGAAGTCTTTACTTGTAGCTTTCAGAACACCAAGGACGACTCCAGTGCCTTACCTTCCGATGAGTTTCAGTCTTACCTTGAGATGTTTGATGAGTACCCTACTGAGCATTTAGACCCTACTTATGAAGATGATTTCCAACCGCTGTTATGCTCAAATTTTAATACAAGTGAAGACATCGTTTGCCTAAAGGGAGGTTACTTCATGACTTTTCATCCCAATCACCAGTGCTTTGCCTTTGCTTTTCCATTCAGTGTGTGATTGGGAAGTACCTTTTGTGTTGAGTTTCCTCCTGAACAACTCTAGGATTTCAAGGGTTGGTTGGGTAATACTATTTCCAATCAGTTTTTCAACCTACCCTTTATGATCTGCCAGTCGTCTACTCAACTTTTGTCAATCCTTCCCTTAGAGTGAGGAAGTCCTAGGTAACCAGTCTACAGGCCCCTTGGTGTCTGTTTTCTTCCGAACCTTTGTCTTTTTCATGACCCTTTCGGATAGGATTGAGTACTTCTCAGAGATGATTTGGCAGTATTTTGACCTCCCACCTGCCTCCATGAGTTAGGTTCTGACCTTTCCGATGATATGACGTATATTCTAACCCATGACATTTGTTCTGATGTATCATTGTTTTGGTTTATGATGGTGCACAAAGGTGTATCAGAAGTGTTGCTGGATTGGTTACATTGGTTGTTTGACTACACCAACTTGCAGCCAACAGGTAAGGTTGGTAGCGGCTTCATATTTGTATTTACATCTATGACCGCCTATATGCACATTTATTTATTGTCTTGTATGCACAATTATCACGTATCTTCTTCTATATACCGGGTGGCAATACCACCCCGTCTCTTTGTCGCTGATGCCTTTGTTGAGTGTGAGCAGGTCACAGGTCTACGCTTGGGAGATTGTTGAGGTTCTCTCATACGCTCAGAAGCAGCTTATTGTCCCCCGAAGTTGGAGCCGACATCCCCAATATCTAGGGATAATCTAAGAGATCATGTCTCGAGGACCACATGGTCCTAGACATGGAGTACCGAGAGCAGGAGCGACCTGAGAATGGTCCTTGAGGGACCCATCTTCTTCTCAGCCAGATTTGTCCTCGCTGCAACAGTATCTACCTCCATCACCACCGCCCGATTGCATCAAAAAGGACTCTTGCTTCCATGAGGTAATTGGTCCGAGGTATCATGTATGTGTCATATTTGATCATTATAACCTTCTCTATGTAGCTTTAATAGATCTCTTTCATTTTAGATAATTTCTTGGACTTTACACTAATCCACTCGACCACTGTTGCATTGATGGGCAGCCAGCAAGTCGGTATCCATGGGTTTTGGTTAGCCACCACAAAGGGTTTGCAGAATCATCGTCCGCGCCCCTCATACTATCACTTTTTCCATCTTATATCCTGCCTTCATCCATCCCATTCCCTAGTCTGGCCATTAGAGGACCATCCGGGTACATTTTACCTCCTGGGCCTTTATCCTGTGGGAAGAAGGGGATAAAGGCCCGTGGAGGTGTGCCTGGTAAAAGATAAAAGCCATAGAAAGGAAACCTAGAGATGCTTCGCTCCAGGGGATCCCCGAAGGCAATAAAATCCTCTCATAAGAAACCGAGGGACCCTAAGAAATGATAAATAAAAAGTGCAAGACCTAACTAAGAGGATGCAGGCCCCATCACTCTGAGTCAATCGCATTATGTTCATAGGTATTTAGCGTATGACATTGCCACTATCTGGTCACCAAACTGTGGCAGTGACCTTTGGTTGTGCCACAAAGGAAGGGGGGTTCCATCATGAGCCGTACTCTATCATTTCCTGCAAAGATACTAGTATGCAACGCTATCAGCTTTGGCCACCAAGCCAAGGCAGGTCCTCTTTGGCCAAGGCTTGTAGTGAAAAAATGCAAATAAAGAAAGATAAGGCAATAAGGGCTTGGAAAGTGCATCCACATGATAGGTACATCTCGCCTCCTACAAAGGCACTCCACAGACGACACCAGCCCCAGGTCTGACTACAGACTAGACATCCCTAAAACCACATCACGCCACAATATACATGGTTTGAATAACCCTCGCGGAAACTTTCCAGCTCGGTATTGACCCAATAGGTTGCCCTTTGGTTAAGCTTTATTTTGTATAGTGGGACTGTAAGGTCTTGAGCTATTAGAAGATTTTGTTAGGGGTGTTGCATACATTTGATAATTTTAATGATGAAATTTGATTTATACTGCTATGATGTCTAGGACTGATGAGCCCCCGGAGGGCGTGGCCTTTGATGTGAAGGACCATGCTCCGCGGACAGGTACGAGAGGATTGGGGCACATGGGGAGGTGATTAGTTCGACCCCATGGGGCCGAAGAGCCCATTAGATGGACGCGTTGGGATGGCAGAGGCAGGACAAGGCTTAAGTGACGAGCCCATGCACAGAGAAGAAGAGGGGTGCCCTCATCAGGATGTTGTGGCATAGATTGTGGCTTATGGGGATCAGCCCCGCAGATGGGACGTGGACCATGATGGACAGGACGCTACCAGTGATGTTGGACGACTTCACAGCAATGGCAGCCTTTGTGCTAGGCTGGTTAGGCACGTAGACATGATGCTGAGCCCCAGAGGCAACGTTTTTGCTCATTTGGTGGTTATCATGCATTTAGAGGGCCAACGTCTCCCTTAGGGCCTGACATTCTATACTCTGCTCATCATTGGCATTTAGGCATGTAAAAGTGACAAATAATTGGATAATGTTAGTTCTGTCGGCTATTTTAAATGACCTAATTAAAATTAGAGGTCATTAAATCATATAAATAGAGGATGCTTTTCCCCTTTAGATCATAACATTACTTGCTCTCCTTTGTGAGAGACTTCTTTCTTAGCTCTGTCTTGTGTTCTTGTCTCTTGGAGGTGTAGCGCAACTCTTTGAAGGTGTTATTTGTTGGTGGAGTGGTGCTTTTTGCTATTGTAATGTTTACAACTAGGGAATGGTTAATGCTTCTTCATGATCTTGTAAGTGTTTTTCATCAAAACTTCTTGAGTGAATGGTTGTTGCTTAACATTTGCATGAATTGTCATCTTGTTGTTATTTGCTTAACCTTCAAACCCTAGGAGCCAACACACAAGTAGGTCGTGGCTTTGCTGTCCCCATAGCATGGAAGTTTCAGGCCATTTAGATTTGCAGCCAGCCTGCCACCAGCCATCTCTTGTCTGTTTGCTCTTGGAGCATAGATTTCGAAGAAAAGAAGTGACTTAGGCCTCACTAAGTTTACACCTAGGGTTTACTTCTATAGGGTTGCTTGAAAGTTTCCTTGCTAGAAACACTTTTCAGCCCTAGATTCCATGCTTCTAAGCTAGCTCTTTTTCCAAGAAGATATTAAGGAGAGGAGTAAAGCTCTTGGCCTAGCTTTAGCTACACCTTAGGTAAGCTTCTTCTTCTTAGGGTTTAGGGGTCAGGGCCTTGCCATAGCAACACCATCAAACCCCATTTCTAGTCTGAGTTTGAATCCTTCCTAAACCATTAGCCATAACTCCATTGACTCCATTAACCCAAGGCACTAGTCTAGAACTTTCTTGCTTGAGCTTGTTATGTCTTAAATTTCTTTTCAAAGTACTTCAAAATCTGCAAACCCTACTAACCCCTACATCTAACCCTAGCTAATTTTGAACTAACTTAAAGTGGACAACGTTATTGGTCTTAAAATTACTTTTTGCTTGATAGAAATTTTAAGGCCTTTGTCTTCTCATCATAGCCATGGATTCATTTCTCCTTTTTGCTGGTTGAACTTGATAAAACGTCCATCCTAGGCTAGCTAACCTGCAAAACACCAAAGATTATATAGAGGTGATGTCATACTAGTTAGATATCTTGTGTATGCTCTAAAACGTTGTGACTCTATTCATCTCTTGATTGGCATTGAGTTGTTAGTTGTATTTATGAGCTTATTTTGTAAAACGTTGTGCTCTTTTCCCTTCAAATTGACTTGTTGATTAAGCTTGACGTCATACCTATTGTAGAAAAAATATAGGTGACGTAGAAACTTTATGTATATCAGCTGATTTGACATTTGCATTAATGATATGATACATGGTTTAATTGTACAATTTGAATGCTCTTGATATACTTGTTGAAGAAGTGACTTTTCCTTTTGTTTTATAATCATTGACTTTGTCAATAATTATATTTATTCATTGCTCATATATATTATGATGAAGAGAGTCATTAGTATTTTGAAGTACAAACCCATCAGTAGTTGGCTATATTCTAGCTATGTTATTCCTGTCTCAAACAGGTGCCATCCAGTGGAAGAAATTCTCCTGACTATCTCACTTAAGCAGCAATCTGAGAAAGGGAACCTCAATCTTGGTCTTTTATCCTTTAGCCCTCTTTAATCCCAGATTTTAGGGACGCTCCTTGACTTGCCCTCCTAAATAGAAAGAGCCCCCATCGAGGTGACAGTGGGTGGGGAAGCTCTGTTACGCTGGTTTCAAGCCCTCACTCAAGCTTTCTCAAACCTTCCCTACAAACCAAAGGGATAACAGGGACCATAACTTGTTTACTGTGTCCATCAAATTGCTTCCATTACTGGATATAATCATTGGGCTGGGTAAAATCTGTATTAATTCCATTAATCTTAACCTACGGGGATTCTCCCAAGTCTAGTGTTTCACCCATCCTCTCGGCTCTATGTAGCTTTCCCTTTGTTACTGTGATAACCCTCTTTCAGCCTTTCATGGTAGCATAACCATCGCTTTGGTGGAGTTGGGCTCGCTCTGGTAGAGAGAGCATGGCGGACCACATCTATAAATGCTACCATAAACTAGGTAAGGATTCTCTGGTTGTTATATAGCTGAATCTCAATTTTAAGAAATGTTTTTATGTATGTATCAGTTCTTACACAAACTCTTAAGAGGTTCTGGTGTAGAATTTTGGTAATGGCATTTCACTGAGTAGTGTTTCAGGGTTTACTTTGGTTTTATACCTATCCTTCGTATTGTTTTCTGAGACCATGCGTGATGACGACTTACTGTATTTTAAATGTTTCTTTGTCTAAGTTCCTTGAACCTTATGGGCTCGAGGTAAAATAATAGTTTGTACTTGAGCCCTTCGAAAAATCTGTTACTTCGGTAAAGATTCAAAATCGATTTGTTGTTTTGACTGTGTGCTATGTTGTTATCTCAGGTTTTCTACCCTAGTCGGGAACTAGTTTTCACAATTATGTGGAGGAGCGTTTCCTTATGAATTTCATGTCATTGAGTCTTTTCCTTTTGTTATAGATACACCGATATCAAGTAACTCTAGATTTTTTTTAGCGATATCCTTGGTCTATAAATTTATGAGGGTAATGTCTTGGTACTCGTGAAGGTCCCGAGTTGTTTCTTTGAAGGGAATAATTACTTTTCTTTTATATCCCTGCCTTATGAAAGCACGAAATGCCTAAATTCTTGAGTATTCCAGTAACACTCGACCTTTACTACATTTGACGTATTCTTAAAAGTGTGGTAAATGTTAAAGAACTCATGAGACAAATCTTTGCAATACAATTAATTCCATGAGAACTTATTTCTTGGCATGTTCAGCTTAATTCGTGTTATCCAAAAATTTAAATGACATTCCTTTAAATCTACAGTTCTTTCCCTTAATCTATGACATTTTTTTACCAATATGAATACCATTTTTGTTTCTCATCATTTTAGCTTACTCCGGGCCTTTGGGACCTTGCCGAAGAATTACCTTATTTGTTGTCCTAAAGGTTTAAATGTCTTAACTTCTTTTATCAAATCGCATCCACGAAAGAAAACTCAAATTCTATTTAAAAATTGTATTCATGATGTTTATTTCAAGAGGATTTTGATTAAAACAAGAATAATTTCATAGCCTCATTATATGGCCAGCTGGGAAAATCTTGAGGATCCCAGATTGACAATGTACATTCTTCATTATATTTGTTTGGATGATGTATGATTATTCTCTTTATGGAAATATTGCTAAATGTTTGGTTTCTAAAATTTAATGATGGGCCCCTTTTGACTAAAAGGGTACCTGTCAGGTAGTCCTTGCCTCCTCCAACCCCCCTTTGGTTTGTGGATGACGTTATCAAGGATGTTGAGGAGGAAGACAACTTTTACTTTAGACCCCAAGTTAAGGACAGTCCAAGACTTTCCTGTGTTGTCTCTTTTATAATTATTTCCTTGGTAATTTAATTTTAGATTCATCATAAGAATTTCAATTGCTTCCTACTAAATATTAATTGAAATTCTCTTGGTCTTTTTACGGGATTCGTGTGCACGAAATCCTCGAATTTTGGAAATTTCCTTACACAAAAGGTACTCGGCTTCCTTTATAGTACTCTCAGAGTTTATCAACCCATGTTCTAATAAGTGAACTAACTATCTGATCTAGAATATCGTTATTGTGGAGGGTTCAATCCAGGTTCCTATAGTGACTGGTTAACAAATATATTCAATTGTTGTAATGATGTTTCATTGTTGGAAGATTATAAACGCAATAATTATGTAGGGTTGAATACACCTTTGTTTTATGGCCTAATTTTGGGATATGTAATAAGTTTAATTACATATTTCATATACTTATAAAACACAGTCCCATTTATAGTTAATACATAAGGGATAGAATTAAACTGTGAGAGTTATACTTATATAACACAGTCCCATTTCGATACTTAAGGGATAGAATAAACTGTGAGAGTTATACTACATTTTATTTCATTTCAACAACATTTGAGTCAATAAATCCATTCATCCATAATTAAAGAGATGCATTATATCAGTCATCAAACAAATAATGTTCAATCAAAGAAGGAGTATATGGACATATGTGAGCAATTATCATACAACAATGGAACAACCAAGTTCGTCCCAAACTTAGAAGGGAACAACCAAATCTACTTGCACTGCTCACCACCTAGCCTGACCATGAATCCATGAGGGAAAATTCCTGAAATCCTCCTAAGCTATAGTCCTTCTATTTCAGAAAAAATCTCCTTGGCCTCACACTCAGAAAATAGTTTTCATAATAGCAAGAGATAATTATTTTCCCCAGCATACTAGGCAACGTCCTACCTCTTCCCATATGATATATATATATATATATATATATATATATATATATATATATATATATCCAAAAGAAATTGTGCCTAGGTCTTTTCCCCTTGGGAATTTTCGTAGCTTTCAAAATCCATCATTTTCAGAGGGTGACAATGGCCAAATTCTTGATTTTCCACTTGTAACATTCAACTCTGAGGCAGTTCGAACATGTTCCCCACTCATGGAGTCATGGTCATATGATTTCAACCTGGTTGTTCCATTTGTCCATCAACAATAAATATGAAAATTATTTGTTTCTTACAAGTGTCATAGTGATGTAGGAGCATCACTCACTCATCAAGCGAGCCAGCGTGGAGCAGAAAGAACAGCTGGATAGCGCCAGAACATATATTTTTGAAATGCTTTGGAAGTTGTAGCGCCGCTCTTTCATGAAGCCATTCATAAAAGAAGCGTACTTGTATTGTATTGTAGATAGGAAGGTATTTATTAGTTTTAATGATGTTAGGTAGAAATGAATTGTAGATTTGATAGTTGTGGAATTCGAGAGGGCAAACGGAATATAGGCACCCTCCTATGTATTATTGTAAAATTTAGAATCATTGAGATAATTGAGAACAAGCAGAGCAGAGCAGAGGACTTGTGGAGAACACCCATGTACAGATTGAATTAATAGAAGAGAGTCTTTGATTCAGCTTCATGGTTTGTGTTGTTTCTCTGTGTTGATATTATGCTCATGAATGTTTGCTTCCTTTGTATGCATTTGCTTTTGAATATGTTGTGTATGAGATTTCAGGATTTCAACTTATGTCTGAGAGACGAGAATGAGTTTCAATTATTTCTTTGTCTGAGCCAGGAGATTCCTGCATAGAGTGCAGTCGAATTCATCTACATAGAGTGCGTTGATGAGGTCAGACAGTTGAACTCTTATTCTCATCTACCCAGAAGTTGAGTTGGGTTATCAGAGCCGTGCAGGGGAAGTGCAGGCCAAGGTTGGAGCCTCAGTAGCTAGTCTGAGAAAAGGAAGGCATGGATTGCTGTTGTCCGAAGTGCACATAGTTCAGAAGATCCAACACTTAGAGAGGGATTGGACGCCGAGCGCAAGGAGTGCGCCAACATTCCGTAGAAGGAGTGGGAGAAACCAAGCTCAGGAGGGATAGTTCCTTCTTGATACCGTATGAGAAGGACCCAGGAGGGGCTCGAACAGTAACAAAAATTTGGAGCAGAAGAAATCCCCAAGGAGGAGAATCGACGGCCAGGGATCGCTGTGGAGAATTGCGAAGTCCCATTGACCATCATATCATGAAGAAGTTGTGGGGAAGTTAACCCAGGAGCCATCGCATATCGTCATATCATGGGTTGTGAGGGCAAGAGTTTCATACTCATCGAAATCGCGATCGGCGATTTCTCGATTAAATCAGAGCCATTGATTACGACAGGGAGAGGTGGCACCAGATCCCGGGAGGTCGGGGTTCGGCGTTCGGCAATTCTCATCGCAAGAAATTTTGACTAGTGAAATTGTGATCCCATGATTCCCGATCGCACAAGAGGAGAAGTGACATGGCTGAGTGGGACCACGAGGTTTTAGTGGAGTACAGGTGGAGCTGTACCGGAGTTCGAAGGAAGAAAGATCCCAAAGGCGGAAGGCCCAAGTCCACATGTGCATCGGAGATCGTCCCATCGGGCATTGGGAATTGTCAGTTCAAGTTGTCGACATCGCGGATAGCGATTTCCCGATAGGGAAAATCCCCGACCTGCGGAAGCGTTGACCATTGACCATCGGAGCTCAGGGTTCAAAGTTTTGATCTGCACGAGGTTGTGTAACGAGTTTCACGATATTGCGAAACCCGATTTCCCGATAAGCGAAGGGAGGTCGTGGCAGGAGTTACTGTGGGTATTGAAAACTTCCGATAAGGGAGTTGAAGAGCGATCTTAGCTCTTCGGGCCAGTAAAGAAGGAGGTCCTGGTGAGAGCGGGTTGGACCGTGAGGGTCAGGGCTTGCGTCAGAGTGGTATCAGAGCCGGAAATCTTGTCTGTATATCTTACGCGAGAGAAGGGAAGGAGAAAGGGAAAGCACTCTGATACACACGAATTGTGTCAGAGTGGTATCAGAGCGGGAGAAGAGTTCTCTTTGTTCCAGTAGCAAAGAGAAGTGGATTACACCATGCCGCCAAGAAGGGAAAGACAGTCACTTGATCGAGAGGACAGGGATGCGAGAAGAAGGGGTAGACCAGCAGGAACCCCGAAAATGGAGCGCTAGATGTGAGATCTCCGAGCAAGGCTTGAGGAGATGGAGAGTGCGCAGAGACACGGAGCTGGTGTAGTAGAGTTCGGTGATTCCGAGGTTAAAGAGAAAGCTAGACACGATGTAGAGGAGGTATCAACAGAGGATGCCTGAACCGAACGATTGATTAGAGCCATCGCTAGAATGAGCTCAAAGACAAAAATGGACATTCCCGTCTATGAGGGGAGTCTAAATGCAGAAGAGTTGTTGGACTGGATCCGAGCACTCGAAACCTACTTCAATTATGAGGATATCGAGGAGGACAAGAAGGTAAGGCATGTTGTTACCAAGTTGAAAGGACATGCAGCCTTATGGTGGGATGAGTTGCAGGCTGATAGGCACTGCAAAGGAAAATAAAAAATCAAGAGTTGGGATAGGATGATCGCTAAGATGAAAGCAAAATTCATCCCCAGATATTATCAAATCACTTTGTTCAGGCGGATGCAGAACCTGAGACAGAAGATGATGACAGTGAAGGAGTACATCGAGGAGTTTTACAGACTCAACATTCGAGCAAGTCATCGAGAGAGCAATGATGAGAATGTGGCGAGATATCTGAATGGTCTTAGGTATGACATTCAGGATGAGTTGAGTATGGTTACCATCCGAACAGTTGAGGATGCATACCAGATGGCTCTAAAATCCGAGGAGAAGTTGAGCCACAAGAAAGGACAGCAAGGGCGAGGCAGGAGTTAGCACAGAGGTAAGGCAAATGCCCAGGAAAGAACTCAGAAGCCCAAGGAGGAATGGAGGAAGCCTCAGGGTAAAGCTGAAAGAGGTGGATCCTCACAACAGAAGCAGCAATATGCTGAGCCGAGGAGGAAGCATACAGAGTAGGGTGGCGGATATGCTGATGCCAACACATTTCCTCGTACCAAAGGTAGGGGAAGAGGCAGAGGAGGAATCATCACATGTTTTACATGTGTAAAGGACAGACATGAAGCCGTTGATTGTCCAGACAGGAATATGGACAGAGGAGAAGTTCACATCACTGAGGCGCAGAGGCGTGATGTTGAGGATGAAGACACCGGAAGTGGGATGTCACTGACGGTGCACAAAGTTCTCTTGAAACCCAAGAAAGAGGTGGAGGACACAACACAGAGAACCACACTGTTCAGAACGACTTGCAAGACCAAGGGCTGGAAATTCAAGGTCATAGTGGACAGTGGGAGCACCGATAATCTCGTTTCAACCAAGATGGTGGAGAAGCTAGCGCTGGAGATGAAAGATCACCCAAGTCCATACAAAGTTTCATGGCTGCAGAAAGGACACCAGGTATGTGTTACAAAATAATGCTTGGCTGAATTTAAAATGGGTGAATATAAGGATAAGATCCTGTGTGATGTCATTCCCTTGGATGTTTGTCATGTATTATTGGGTAGACCATGGAAGTATGATAGAAATGTTGTTCATGATGGGAGAATGAACACATATACCTTGGAGAAGGATGGGAAGACACACACATTGCTTCCGATTAAAGATAAAGAAGTGAAGCCGGAAGTAACCAGCACAATAATTCTCATGAGTGGGAAGGAACTTCTCACAGAGATGGAGAAGAACAAAGATCCACAATTCTTTGTTGTCAGAAAGGCGAGAATTGTCCTGACAAGCACAAGAGTGGACGACTTGCCAGAGGAGATTCAGGAACTGCTGGGAGAGTTCGCTGATAGCATCGTGGATGAACTACCTCGGTCGTTGCCACCGATGAGGAGTGTGATTCACCACATAGACCTCATACCTGGGGCAGGTTTACCGAATAAGGCAGCGTACAGGTTGACACCTTAGGAGAACGAGGAGGTCAAAAGGCAGGTACAGGATTTGCTGGATAAAGGACTGGTGAGGGAAAGTCTAAGTCCATGTGTTGTTCCGACAGTACTAAGTCCAAAGAAGGATGGAGGCTAGAGAATGTGTACAGACTCTAATGCGATAAATAAAATCACCATCAGATATAGATTTCCACTGCCAAGAATGGATGATCTGATGGATTGCTTGAGCGGGGAAAATTATTTTTCGAAGATTGATCTCAAGAGTGGATATCATCAGATCCGGATGAGAGAAGGAGATGAATGGAAGACAACATTCAAGACAAACGAGGGTTTGTATGAATGGTTGGTCATGTCACTTGGCTTGACAAATGCACCGAGTACATTCATGAGACTGATGAATGAAGTCCTGTGGGAATTCATCGGTAAGTTTGTAGTCGTATATCTAGACGACATACTAATTTTCAGCAAGACAAAGGATGAACATTTGAGACATTTAGCCATTGTGATGAGGAAGCTACAACTGGAGAAGCTGCTGATCAATTTGAAGAAGTGCTCATTCATGCAGAAAAAACTCATTTATTTGGGTTTTGTAATCTCGGCGAATGAATTGAAGATGGATCCTGAAAAGGTAGAAGTGATCAAGAATTGGCCATCGCCGAGGAACGTTTTTGAGGTAAGGAGTTTTCATGGTTTGGCTAGTTTCTACAGAAAATTCATTCGGAATTTCAGTGGAATTAGCGCAACAATGATGGATACAGTGAAGAAGCGGCATAAATTTTTTCATTGGACAACAGAGGCTGAGAGGAGCTTCAATCTGTTGATGCAGAAGATAACAGAGCAACCAATTTTGGTGTTGCCTGATTTTAAGAA
>SNQJ01S0096645.1:5117-31916 GCA_010110895.2 Picea sitchensis | reverse complement strand
ATGTTGATTTATTACATTCATATTATTCATTTGTAAGTTAATTTATTTATATTTTAATAGTTATAGATATATAACTATATGTTTGTTTGTTTCATTAAATATGCCAAAGAAGAATGCATATGGAGTACCTGGAAATTTCAAAAGTTTTATTCAAAAATCCAAGTTTTAAAGAGAAAGGAGATGTGTTCAAAATGTTCAACTTGATGACACCCTTGATCACTACATCTGGAATGGGCTCGATATTTTTCAATATAAAGTGATATTAGGTGATTGTGAACAACTTGCAAATATTGTTCCTAAAAAATAATACTCCCTAGTTATAGCGGATATCCCTCATGGTTATAATATCCAAAACATTGGATATGATACCGAGTCTTATACTTACCAAGATTTCAATAAAGTGGCTATGGGATTTATAGAAGTTACAACATCACCATTTTGGATATTTCTAACATTTATTTTAGACACACAACAAGGATTAGTATAATCAAGCTTCACAGGGAAAGAAAAGACAAGGATGCAGTTTATTTGGTAAGATATTGAACGTGTATGTTTAGCAATTAAGATTAGAAAACAATTTTATTAATTCACAAGTTAATTGAATTTGCACTTATTTATGTTACAGGCACAAGCTTAATATTCAGAGATCCAATAGAGAATCATTTAAACATGATTTTGAGAGTATACAATTTGCAACCTGGACAAAATATGATTCTTATAATTCTATTCTTGCCAATGCAAAGAATGGAGAGACTCCTAGTAGTATATTGGAATACAATGTTGTGGTTAGAAATCTAACATATGAGGGGAAAAAAATTGAAATGAGAGATGGTTAACATTTATCAAAAACCACAAGCATTAATTAATTATCTTATAGATACATTTTCAAATGAAGGAGATTAGGTTTTGGATTTGTTCTCAGGTTCAAGTAAGAATTATGATCTAATATTTATGAAATCATACTTCAATCTTATATTATTTTTAATTTGTGTCTTTTTACAGTATCTAACTTCATTATTTATTTTGTATTTGGTGATTAGGTATAACTTTAGCGTGTTGCCTATAGAAAGGAAGGAATTGCATAGCCATTGAAAGTGACCCAATGCAATGTAGTTTTATTCAACAAAGAATTAATGATATTCCAACTCTTCTAGATGAAATGCAAGAAGTTGGCTTGAGGAAAGGCGATTTTAGTGAATCAAAGGTGGGAAAATTGTCAAATAAACCTCAAGTACCATTATGAGGAATGATTGGAAAGGATCACTTTGGAGAACTTGCAAATATCAAACAACCAATGGAAGAACAAAATGACACAATGGAAGCACAAAATGGTGAATATTAAACAACCAATGGAAGAACAAAATGACACAATGGAAGCAATAGAAATGGCGTCGAAGAAGATAATAGTTTGTCTTTTGAGAATGATGAATTCGGGATATATGATATATTGATTATTTTAAATATGCCTTTGAAGACGATGTTCAATTTTCAAATTCTTTGATGAGATTGTGATGATTTTTTTTCGTTTTATTTGTATGTGAAACACTATACATTGGAAATTTTTTATTAAATGTTATTTTTTTACTTCAAATGTATAAAAACATGAAAGAAAATGATAATTTATTTTACAAAAATTTGACTTTTTTGTTCAATTATGTCCATAAAATTGTTAGGATATTTAGATACTTGGAGTTAGTGGCAGATCTGTTGATTAAGGTTGGTTGTCATTGATACCAACCCCTGAAGAAAGCCCCATAGAACAAAGGTTTAGGTAATGGACCCAATATTGTTTGATGTAAATATGACCTTATTATTGTCTTTTCACATGGTTGATAGAAGTGGGGGTCATGGATGGACTCCAAAGTGGTCCCTTATGGAATATATTTAAGCATGTCCCTCACGGGAAGACGCTTTGTGAGTAAGAGAACCCATTCTTAAATATGGAATAATGACATGAAGCTGAAAGTGACCTTGTCGTGAAAATATCCCATATGGATAGTGCTTTCATTTCATTTCCAAGTATGTGGAACGTCACATAATTCCTCATGGTTAGAGAGTTAAGTGGCCATGAGAAGTTGGAGATCCTAAAAAGTTTAGGTAATGGACCCACGCTTGTTTGATGGGTAACGGTAAGAGTTATGATATATTTCTAGATAATACTATTCATATGGATAGTACATGTCATGCCATTTCCGGTAGTATAGAACGCCACATAACTCCTCACAATTTGAGAGTTGCTACCACGGGTTGGATGACCCTCATGTCATCTAGAAGCCCTAAAAGGTCAAAAGTAAATGTAAAAGTGGTTTAAGAGGATTTTAAATAATAAAGTGAAGTGATGATTGTATTATAATTCAAAAGAATAAAAAACAAATTGCTTCCCAATAAATTTAATGGAGATTAGAAGTGGACCCAACCCTAAAATAAGGAAAGTGGGCCAAGTGACCTAGAAGATGTTTCTAAGGAAGTTACTTGGAGAGTATAAATAAGATATGCCTTCCCTGTATTTTAATCACACTTACATATTGAATATCTATATAGTGTCCGAGGTAACCAAGGATATCTAAACTGAAATTCTAAGCGTAAGGTGAAGAAAAGAAGGCCAAAATGCAAGGAAGGATAAATTTTGATGGTGCTTTCTTTAATGTGTATTTTTTGCTGTGTCATCTCACCATTTTCACATAACTTTTTTTCTATGTCGCTTCTCGCATCATGAAATTGCTATGAAAGTGAGAAAACATATATCCAAGTATATGTGGTAAAACATTCAAATTATGGGTCGTTGTATTTGAATTTACACTGCGGAAAATAGGGTTTGTGGTCAAAACTAGTCAAAATCTAGGTGTTTTGGGTAAAATGTCATAAATTATTCATAATAAAGATCCAAATTCAATGGAGGAAAAAATGTGTTTTAGTTGTGGGGGTACTTTTGTAGTATGCTGTGTAATAAGTTTCATATCAATTCATCAAACATTTGTGTGGGACACATTCTACAAGTTCGCTCTCTAGAATAAGCCATTACTTCTCAGCAAGGTATGTCACTTTTGTTATAACTCCTTTTCTCGGAGGTTCATGTGATACCTTGGGAGGAATTGTATAAAACACAATCAATAACATTGTGTAACATTTTCATATATTTATACATTACGTGTTCAAATTTATGATTACTTCAAGTTAGAGTTGACTAATCTAAACTAGGCATGAGACTAAAGAAAAGTTTGATGAAAATGATAGTTCCCTTGTTTTAAAGTTAAGGAAGGTTTCCATGGTGAATGTGACTATATACACTAGGTCTGTTAAAGCTACAAATCAAATTTGGATGATGAAATTGATGAGGTCTTTTGGTTGTGGTAGATGTTGAGGTTGTTGGTTGAGACAATAGTTGATGAGTTACACACATACATGAGGTGTATAGTTGATAAAGGTTGGTACATACTTTCGATGAGTCATAGTTGATGAGTAGTTGAAACATGATTGGTACATACTCTTTGGTACATGGTTGGATTCATTTGTTTATAGCACATGTTGATTATATGTTGGTAATGGCTGATGCAATTTGTTTATGGTGGCTGTGCCGATGCATGGTTGATGCATGGTTTAGATTTATTATATTGTGTTTATAGCAGATATATCATGAAGGATAGTGTGACAGCTGGTTCCATCATTCTACTTCTACTTCAAGGTAGTAGGACAATGACAGTGGTTGCAGCCGCAGAACATTGGGGGTTGTAGCCTCCTTCGGTTGTATCCAAAGAATTGGGTAGTTGGAGCCTCGTGTTGTAGCCCGAGAAACTAGGAGATTGGAGCCTCCTTCCAGCCAGAAGCTTCGAAAACAAAGGAAGTTGGTGCTTCCAATGAATGTAATTCTTCAAGACATATAAGAAAAGCATTGCGTGGTTTTCTCCAGATTTGTTTCATGTAAACACCGTGTACTCATGTATGTGTTATTGTTTATTTTTCATCGCTTATTGATAATAATTTCATTGATATAACATTTGAAGAAAAGATTATAATTACACTATTAATGATTCACCAAGAATCCAACGATTACTGTCTATTGTGTCAAGTAGGTAAAAGTGTGTTTTCTAGTGTGTTTATTTAATATGCATTAGTACATGCATTTGTAGTTAGGAAAACCGACGGTTACAATATGTTCCCAACATAGACTGATCCAACATTTCATACTCTCCTCAATATTAACGACCATTGATCCATGGATTAACACCGATTGGTCCATGGATTCTTCATTTAAAGAGAATGGAGGGTCATTTGCCCGTGATGATTGATTGTGAGAAGCCTCTTGTAAAATCCTCTCAAGTAATCTTTTTCTTTGCATTAATAAACTCTCCAAGTGGTCGCATTGGGGCCATGGATGTTTCAGAGGGTTTTAATGCATGATTTTTGATCTAGTTACGTGAGTGGTTATATAATGTGTTCTTCCTTTGTTGGAATACTCTTTTGTTGTCGAACATGGTACTGCTTGTTAACTCAACTCCCACAGCCAGAAGCTCGAGATCAGGGAAGTCGAAACAGTCTCATCTCCACTCTTTTATGTCATTTTCATACATTTATGTGCTAAGAGGACTATTCCACATAGTCCATAGCACTTGTTTCTGGGCCGGGGAACACCTTCGCTTCACTAAAGGTTTCAAGCTCCCAAGATAAGACCATTTCAGTTAGATCCGTAGGTATAAAGCTTGAATACACATTTTAAACTTTACAGCAGTAGTGTTTTGGCTCTTGGCTTTTGGTTTTGTTTTATTTTATTTCTCAAGGATACTCTTTTAGATCTAATGATGCTCTTTTCCGTGTCTCCAGGCGAGCATCACAATTAGAAACAGATAGGAAAAATGCATCTTCCCAAGAAGGCTAACTCAGATCTAATCCTTGTTGTCATCGGTATTTAATTTTTTCTGTGTGAAAAGAGTTTTTTTTAGCACGCTTTCCAAGGCCTCATTTTCCACAACAACAACACCCCCAATCCTCCTCAACATTTTAAATATGGTTTTCAGATCATTTGGTTGTAAATTTTCCCTTATTAAGTAAGAGGTCTTGAGTTCAAGCCCTCTTTGTTACCTTTTTAAAACGCTCATGCTAAATTCAGGTATGTAATTTGTACTCATATAAAAGTGAATCACTATAAGTAGCTTCTAATATTTTATTTTAGAGTTATTTATTTTGCATGCAACTTTTCTGCTATAAAGTAACTTCATTGTAAAAGTGATCCCCATAATTTCTTTATAAAGCGAGTCACTTTTATAAAGAAACTTACACAATCACATGGTCATTTGGTTACCAATCGGTGTTTTTGTTTTTAAAAGGGCATAACTCTAACATCGAAAAGTCCATCTTTCGCTAGTCGCTTTTTTTAAACCGTGACGCGATCTCGGGACTTCTTCCATCCAGATCATCGGGCTTTTAGTTTTTAAATCCACATTATCTTCATATTTAATATGTATTTTACAAGTACTCTTTCTTGGCCAACAACAACTAGTTCCAATGGAAATATCATATGGAAGATTTTATTAAGAAGTAAAGGCTTAAAATCGGATTACCTTGGGAAACGAAAAACAACCCATTGATGTTGATAAGAAAGCCAAGGGGATAATAGGAATGACAAATCACATGGACTAATATAATGTCCATCTCTCTTGTTTTAAGGTACCACCTTCAAGATGTTGATGACCCCAAAGAAGTTTGGGAAATATTTATTGAACTGCTTGTAAACTCAATATTATTTGAGCACAACAATTAGAAAAAATCAAATACCAACCTTGAGTCCAAATGATTTTTCTTGCCTTTGGAGACTATCTATCTAGGCTCTGAAACACACAAAATTTTGAGTGTGAAGAATGTGATAAAGATGGAGGAAGATGTTGCATCTATCTTATTCTTTCTAAGCCAGGGTTGGTGCATATTTTGTGTTTGCATCTACTTTTTATTCCATGAGATATTCTAGGGGAAGAAGATTATGAAAAACTCCACTCTTGAGTTCTTGTGCTGCTTTGATTTGAGAGGAAGATAAGTTTGTACAATTTTGGGAGGATCACCGGCAGTGTCCTCCAACAAAAGCCTTAGTTTCCCAACAAAAAGATAAACCTAAGAATCCAAAGAAGAAACATCATCACAACAACAAGCAAAACAACATAAGGTTCCCAAACTTGCTTAGACAACTTCAGCTCCTATTGGGGACAAAGGAGCAAAATATAAAAAGTAAGAATACTAATGTAAGACATTGCAACTTCTTTGTGATAAAGATGGTCATGATGAATCCAATGTTTCAAGAAGATGGCAAATTTAGAAGCACCATGAAGAAGCACAACATCGTATTGATTCTAATTCTTCTTTCTCATGGATATCCATAATTTTTGCTTCCAAATTTTCCTTCAATTCAAATTCTACTACTACTTCTTCTTTTCCGATGAGTGGCTTATTGATTCAGAACATATTATCATATCGCTAAGGATAAAGCCATATTTTCTACTTAAATGAATGTAACACCAAGAAAATATTTTGTTGGTGATGATAGATATATCAGTGTTGTAGGTGGATCTGGAACAAGCCAAGCAGAAAATGGTCATTTCACCGATGTATTATGTGTTCCAAGTCTTTCAGGCAACCTTCTATCAAAAGATATCAAATCACTCATTCAGTGAAGGTAAAACCAATATTTTCACCTCACCAAGTTGTAATCAAAGATCTAAAAATCCTACATTAAAATTTTAAAATCGAATTGTCGATGATATTTCATAGAATCCAAAATGCATATTATTGTTCCATATACACCACAACAAAATGGTGTTGATGAGAGAAAGAATCTATTATTAAAGAAATGGCTAATTGTATTATCCACCCATGGATTAAGTCTAGTGATTGGGTGGAAGCCATCAACCTGCGAAAATTACATAGTAATTCACACTTCTACAAAGGCTCTTAAAAATATAACACCGTAATAGAAGATTGACCAAAATTAAACCAGATGCAAGTCACTTCCTTGTATTTGAAGTTTTACAGCATGTACCACATTCCCCGGAAGAGAAAGCTTTGTTATCATGTTCCCAAAAGCGAGAAGTGTATATTTGGTTATTCTGAAGATGTCAAAAATTACATACTTCTTCAATCGTGATTGTAATGAAATTCATTATTATAAGAGATGCAGCAATTTGATGAAAAATTCTTTACCGCGAGACTACATCCGACGACAGCTCCTTCTTCGACCCTGCAAGCCATCTCTTCATCGCCAGATTTCTTATGATCCGGTTTCTTCTTTAGATGATGATAGGAGGAGAAAATCACCTCGTCATTTCACCCTCCTCCAAATGATCCCTTTGAACCTGAACCAACACCTACTTTAACCTCTAGATGGGTCCATTCAACACGAGAAGCAACCGATGATGTTGTCGATGATCCTTCAAATTAGTGTCGTGCATGTTCATAGTTCCAACTAGCATTCTCTCTTTTGGCTCAAGTTTCGTAAACTCATGATCCAGACATTTCCATAAGCTTCCCGTCATCCATATTGGGATACAACAATGAATGAAGAATATCGTTTTAATGGACAACCATACTTGGGATCTTGTACCTCTTCCAAAAAGGAAGAAAAAACTTGTTAGATGCAAATAATTACGTAACTAAGTGGCATCGATGGAAGTGTTGGAAAGACACAAGGCTCTCGCTAGTTTCCCAAAGGATTTTCCCAAGTTGAAGGAATTGACTATAATGAAACCTTTTCCCCTATAGAAAAAATGAATTCCATCTGCCTTGTTCTTGCCCTTGTTGCCTCACATAAATGGGAGGTCCATCAGATGGATGTTAAATCCGACTTCTTGCACAAAGATTTGCAAGAAGAAATCTACATGGAACAACCTCTTGGCTATGTCCATAATGACTCTAGCCTTGTTTGTTGCCTCAAGAAATCTCTTTATGGTCTCAAGAAAGCTCTCTGATCTTGGTATGCCAAAATGGATATCTTTCTTATTACCACTGGATTCTCTAGATGCCATTCTAATCCTAATGTCTATACCAAGAAAGTACGAAGCCATCTCATAATCCTTGTCCTTTATGTTGATGACCTTATCCTTACTGGTAGTGACTCAAAACTTTTAATCCATGTGAAAACCAACCTTAAGAAGAAATTTGAAATGACAGACTTAGGCTTTTTTCACTATTTCCTTGGCCTCCAAGTTTTGCAAACCAATGAAGGAATTTTTCTTTCCCAGTCTAAGTATGCTTGTGACCTTCTTCGTCTCTTTCACATGGACGATTGTAAACCAACCCCTTCTCCCTTCCATTCTAGAGTCAATCTTTCTGCCACCTGTACTTCTCCTGAAGTTGATGCACCCTGTACCGTCAGTTAGTAGGTAGCCTCTTATACTTGACTCATACTCATCTTGATCTTTCCTTTGATGTTGGTCTTGTTGTACGATATATGAAAACACCCCATGAAAGCCATGGGAAAGAAGCTAAAAGGATACTTCACTGTGTTTGTGGTACAGTTCAGTTTGGGATACATTACAGTTTAGGGGGGACTCCTTTATTGGTTGATTTCACTGATTCAGATTGGGCTGGCGACCTTGATGATAGGAATTCTACTGCAGGTTATTTTTTCAGCCTTGGTTTAGGACCTACCACTTGGGCCTACAAGAAGCAACTGGCTATTGCACTTTCTTTAGAAAAATCAGAGTACTGAGCAGCGGTAAATGCAATTCAGGAAGCCATGTGGCTTCGACAGATCCATTTAGAGTTTGGATTCCAACACCATCATCCGACTAGCCTTTGGTGTGACAATCAGAATGCCATCAAGCTTTCCAAAGACCCAGTGAAACATCAACGTAGCAAACACATCGAGCTACACATGCACTTCATCAGAAACCTCATTCATGATCAGGTTATTGAAGTGCTCTTTTTCCCTACAGAAGATCAAGTTGCAGACATTTTCACAAAGTCTCTTACAGAAGTGAAGTTTTTCAAACTTCGATCTATGTTAGGAGTTCAAGAAGTTGTCATTAAAGGGGGATAGGCTCTAATGCCTCCTTCCTTCTCCTATTGTGTCACTATTGTAAATCCTTCAATCCTATCCCAAGTTGTTGTTAAGGGGGGATGTTGGGATATTTAGACACTTAGGAGTTAGTAAGATCTACTTGGTCTATTGTGTCGTTAGGTAAAAGTGTGTTTACTAGTGTGTTTCTTTAGTATGCATTAGTATGCATTTGTAGTTAGGAAATCCGACGGTCACGATATGTTCCCGACATAGAGTGATCTGACGGTTCATACTCTCCTCGATCTTAACGACCTTTGATCCGTGTCTTAACACCCGATTGGTCCATGATCTCTATTTAAAGAGCATGGAGTGTCATTTGTCGATGATCGATTGTGAGAAACTCTCTTGTAAAATCTCTCTGTAATCTTTTTCTTTTCATTAATAAACTGCTCCAAGTGGCCACATTGGTTGGGGCCGTGGATGTTTCCCCGTAGGGGTTTTACCACTTGAAAACATCGGTGTATTTATCTTTGATCTGGTTATGTGAGTGGTTACTGAAGGTGTTCGTCCTCTGTTGGAATACGTGTGTTTTCGAACAAAAATGCTTTATTTGACATGTTATTTTAAGGAATATGTACCAAAATGTATAGTTTTTTTATTATTATATATGGCTATAGAATATGTATTTTTTTGCTAAATATTCAAAAATAGTGTTATTTAACTACAATTTTTTTTTATGTATTGAAGTAAAGATAAAAAAATGTGTTAAAAATGATGTTTTTCACTATATTTAAAAAGTATGGAACAATAAATTAATTAAGGAGACAAAATTATATGAAAAATCGTAACTTCAAAAAAGTAAATGGTAAAAAATATTTTTAAGATTGAAAGAAGCATGAAAAAATGACTAAAAACATTGTTGAATAAAAAAAATTAGAAAAAATTGAAAATAGATGAAAAATAAGCATTTGAAAAAATAATGTGGAAACATTGTGGATCAAAAAATTTAAAATATCGAAAAACCACCTAAAAATGGAGGGGGGGGGGTGATATCGGTAGCACCATTTTTAAAAACGGGGTAAAAAATTGGACCCCCCAAAAAAATGAGAACTATGTAGAGTTCTCGTTAAGTTGGTAACTATGTTTGTATTGAATTGATAACACTTTCAGTAATCACCTATGTAGATCTATGAGCAATTTTTAGGTGATAACAAATGTCCCATGATGTGTGAGGTTAGAAACATAAATATAGCTTTCGAGCAATTTAATTTCTTAAATTGATGACATTAAATTATCAATCTGGGAGCTTGTAAACTTGTGAGATGCCGACAAAATATATGCAAGACTAGGCAACAAAACTCTAAGCTATTGAAAGAAACTTGTCAAATAAACCATTTCCATAAATTGAAGCCAAGAAGAGGAATAATTTGGTATTTAATGATTAAGTATGATTCCTTTTAGTTTAGATAACAAATATATCATTGAATGTGTAACGTTGGCCTACTCCAAAACTTGGCTAATTCCTGTAGCTTTTATCAAACATGTAAATTCAAGAAAACAACAATTAAAATCCTACATCTAGAGGGCCCTAAGGTCATTGATTCAAGTTATGGGGTTTCACTTCCTTCTCAAGATTCCTTGGGTTAATAACTTTCAGACCTCCTAGCTACAAAGGAAACACACATACTGCAATTAGAGGCATTGGCATAAAGGAAAGTAAAGGAAAAAATAAATGACAATTGCAAGAAAATGAATAGTAGAAAGGAAAGACTAATATGCAACTAATATAATAAATGAAATGATACATCTACCTACAACAAATAAGATACAAAATGAAGGGTGTACATGAGAGAGTGGGTCCTTCCTCCTCCATCACACCCCACATGGAAAACTATAGTGCACATGTTGGAAAAGGAAACTTTATTTCAACATCAAAACATTTGATTACAAAAGTTAATTAAAATTCATGTGCGGCGCTGCCTCGAGTTGATAAGACAATAGAGATTGTGAAAAAATCGTTGTTCTTCTCCTCCTCGCCTCCTTGAGGTTTTAGATCTGATATTTAAATTTACATTACAAAGACTGAAAAGGAAGGAGTTGTGACCATCCAGACAAGTTTCTAAAGGACTGGATCATGTTGTTGACTTTTTTCTTAGTTAAGACATGAGTGGTTGTGCTTTGCTAGCCTTGATGACAAAGGGAGGAGGTCAATTTGGTTTGGAGATAGATGCTTGATCCTATGGTTGTAGATTTTATTTGACTATCATAGTATCTCAACAACATCATCCTTAACAAAACCCATATGCTCGAATTGACTCATTCAAGGTGGAACCATATTGAACATGGAGGCACTAACGAATTTCTTGTAGGTGATACATGCGACCAGAATTCCTAGAAATGTTAAAATTTTCTTTGAAAACATGTTCATACATCCTTTCTTATTCATTTTCTGAGGAAGTTTCCTATGTTGTACTCAAATTATCATATTCTAAATAAAACCCATGTCACAGTATTTCTTAATTTGTCTTCATCTATTTGGAAATGACGTGGCAAAAGTATCCCTAAAAATCATCCTCTATAGGAATTTTGATAGAACATCTTCATTTTGACCATATTGGATTTTTGACACGTGGTACATGATTTATGAATATGGAAAGGACTAATGAAACTTTGCAAGTAGTTAGGAAATCAAAATATATATTCTAAATAAACATCAAAACATGCGGAATTAATAGAAATTAATAATTGAACACCGCATGAAGCTCATGTGAAGTAAAATCCTTGTAAAGTGGATAAACATGGTGATATCAATAATAAAGGAGTGAGAGTGAAATGGTAAAAAAGGAAAAATTAGGCTATCTGGCATTATAAAACATGTCAAAATCAAGGCTCAATAATAGTCGAAATACATCATTGTTTATTTTTCTTGTGCACTGATTCTTATGTAGAGAGTGTGTGTGTGTGTGTGTGTGAGAGAGAGAGAGAGAGGTTTGAGGGAATGAGGCCGGACCATCGAGGAAGAATGAGAGATCTACCTACAAAAACACAATCCTACTCAAAAATTAAATTGCTTTATACAAACAAGGTGAGCATGCCCCATTCTTGTCCCATAAACATAAATGATTACAATAATAGACAAAAGGTTGAGGGATTTTTTTTTATCATCTAAAGTATGAAGGACTTGATGAAGTTGTAAGTAGAAAATTGGTGAAGTAGAAATTGTAGTGCCCTCAAGGGAATTAGTAACAACAAAGGATTGTTATGATGAGAACTTTCCCTGGAACTTGAAATGAACATTTGGAACATGTGTTAGTACTTGATTTCATTGATGGTTTGTCAAGCCCTGGGGTCTTCGACTAGAAATGGAAATTGCAACTGTCACAAAGTAAGACCCATCTTGAGGTGGATATGTGCTAATGTCGAACAATATGGGGGTCAATGGAAGAATATATAAATGATGACTCTCTTTGTCCCATATGGGGTTTACCATTTGTATATGGGGATCAAGATACTACAACATTCCTAGAAATTGTGTTTATGTCAACATGAATGAATTCGTGACTGCAAAGGGAAAAGTGCCCCTTGAAATCAACTAACTTATGAACCAGGTACTAACTTTTTAAGAGTGATGTGTTACTGATAAATATGGATGAGTTTTGTGGTAAATGGGACTCAATACTTCCCTTAGGAAGATCATAATTAACGACTGATAATGGCGGTAGTCAAATAACCAACTGGAAAAAAGTGATATGGAGTTCGGGGGACAATCAAATATGGGGATTGTATGTCAAATTGGAATTTAGTATGACATGGCTACAAAGAGTTTGTAGTTATGGGTAAAAACTCTAGGATCACAGTGAATTTTATTGGGATAAGAGAGGTTATGGCCAATAACTGGGATGTATGCAAACATGGGTGACTCAGTGTAACCACACCGCACAAGGGAGACTACGACTATTTACAGGTGAATGGATGCCATCTGGTGTGATGGCATGGGTCTACTTTCTTGGAATAAAATGAAGGTTCTTTCTACAATTAGAAAATGAAAGAAAAAATAATTGGGTTGAATGTGAAAACATAGAGATGGGTGCCCTATTGATCAAATGGATCAACCTAGTAAGGCAGGACTGGTGAGAACAAATGGGGGGTGGGGGAAACATATTTTTCTCTCTGTGGAGGTGGATGAATGATGATTTGGAATGTATATGGTCAATTGATCTTGGGGAACATGAGGGGTAATTGAAAATGTGGAAATGAATTCAACATAACCAACCAAAAAATTGATGTAAATCTAGGAGGTTGTGGGTGTTTTAGCTAGTAATATGATGAGAAGAAGCATAAGGTTCATTCTCTAAAATTCAAACTATTTGGAATCCCATTCTAAGGAAAAAAAAAATTGAGAGAACCCATGTGGGTGGAAGACTATTGGGAAAAAACAAGTAGGTGTAAGCAAAAGTAGGTGAAGTTGTTGTGAAATTGGACAATGTAATCTTAGAGGCTATCTGGGAAAAAATACTAGTAAATGCAATTATCTCAAATAAAGTGACTAACATGCCATTTTGAAGAAGTATATACCTGAAGGGGCCAAGAATGGACCTATCATGAAGTGAGGCAAATTGAACCTCCTGACAAGTACTCGCACACATGAAAAAAAATACTCGAACTGAAACCTACTTGATAGTAATGAATCTGACATGGGAACTAGAATAAAAAAACAAAATGACAATGAGTAAGTGTACCTGTGAAATGGGTGATGAGACAAAGTTTTGGCACAGGGGCAGACCCAGGGTTCAACTCTAGAAACACACCAACAAGCCCTAACTAATGGCCCTTTCGGCAACACCTGCAGAGCAGATGCAATCTCACCCGAAGTAGCAATAGGGGGCTGCGGAACACAAATGTATACAACCAGATGAAATGCAAAGTGGATCCAAAACAACAAAATATAGGGCTAGTTATTATTTACCAACTTAAATCTACTTCGCATAGTATATCTCAAATCTATCACATCAATGCATCAACAGTATAACAAACAACCAATAACAAAACACCAATCAGACATAACAACAAGATATACATGGTTCACCCTCTCCCTAGGGCTACGTCCACATAACTGCATTTATTGATATATTATATGAAAACATACAGTTCTATATGTGCACTTAGCTTGCAAATATATCTCTCTTTCTCTTCTTCTCTCCCCTCCCTGCGCACCCAGCTGCAAGGTTGATCTTTGCAACCAGTTGAAGATCTTACAATACAAGAATATTCTCTCAACACAATACTCTCATCGCGTAAGAACAATAATCACTCTCTTAACCCACAATGACGAACTTAGAACGACCAAAAACCCCTCTTATCTCATCTAGGTCTTTATTTATACATTACATGACAAACGTGTAGGTTTCAAAACCCTAGATCCAAAACCCTAGGTATCTAAAACTTAGTTCAACTTGAACCTTACTTTCTGGGCTTCACCATCATGTCTTTCCTTCTTTTCCACGAGGTGCTCCAAAGCATCCATTGGTGGATTTTTCTTCTTTCTGAGTTGTCCACGATTCATCTTCCTTGCTAATCTATCTTCCTTGATCTTCTCATTCAATGACTCGTTTTCCCTTACTTCACTCCTTATTTTCTGCTTCTCTGACCACTTCGATCTACTCTCAGTCACTATGCCTTCCGTGCAGTTCGTACTTCGCCTTTCTTTCTGAATCTTCTATTTCTTCCATAACCAAGGGCCAATAGGCCCCCAACACTCGCATGTGACTCATCCCAAGGAACTGCAGGTCTGAACCTTCTATTTCACTTCGAATTTAGACTGCATAGAGAAGCCCATGATTTCTGCTATGTCCCTCCCTTCATTGTGCAAACTGTCTTTTTTGTATCTGGTACCTAGTTTCAACTGCACCTAGTACCTATACCCTTCCTCTTATGATTTTACTAAGAGCTGCGAGGCAGCTGGTTGTCATAGTACAATTTCAACTGGCTCCCATTCACTAAACCTTCCTCCCATTCTCCATTCAAGGTCTTCAATTGTGAAGCTCCTCCTTCTGTAACATAGACAACCTCATATGGACCAAGCCAATGTATCTTGAACTTCCATGGATGCTTCATGAACTTGTTGTCATATACCAATACCAGATCTCCTTGCCTAAGTTCTTTCTTCTTGATATGCATGTCATGGTAGGCCTTCTCTCGTTCCTTCTATACTTGGTGGTGGAATCCTGCAACGAATATGTCTTCTTCTAGTTCTACCAACTTCGCAAGCCTGTTTTGAACAGTGCCAATGTCATCCATATCTTTGAATGTTGTGATTCTTAGACTAGGAACCAAATATTCCATAGGTACCACTGCTTCCAGACCATAAACTAACTTAAAGGGAGTCTGCATTGGCAGTTTCTTGCAAGTGGTTCGATATGCCCATAGTACTGTTGGTGCTCTCAAATCCCAATCATCCCTATTCACACTGCAAATATTCGTCAGCGTTGTCTCCAAGATTTTATTGAAATCTTTGACTGTACCATTCGCTTGTGGGTGGTATGGCGTACTCTTCTGATGATGAACTTCAAATTCCTGAGTCAAGGCTTCAATAGTCTTATTAATAAAATGTGTACCTTGATCTCTCATAAGGACCTCCGAGCATCCAAATCGGGTTATGATATCATCAAATATGAACCATGCAGTTGTAGTTTCACTACAGTCCTTAACTGCTCTTGCTTATACCCATCTAGTCAAATATTTTGTCGCACTGATGATGTAACAAGCTCTTGTGCACTTCCCTGGTGGGTTTATAGGTCCCACAAAATCAATGGCCCATTTCTCGAATGCTTGTAATGTTAATTGTGGTGCTAAAGGAAACTCATCTCTTCTGGAAGGTTTCCTAACTCTTTGGCATACATTGCAAACTCTGTAGTATTCCTTAGCATCTTTGTGTAGAGTGGGCCACCAGAGGCCAGCTCTAAGAATCTTCTGCATTGTTTCTTTTCTTTCATAATGTCCTCCTACGATGCCCTCATGTGCTTCTGCCAAAATCAGTGGTCTATTTTCCTCCATAACACATCTCCTTGGGATCTCATCAGGTCCCATATTATATAGTTGTCCAACTATAAGTGAAAAATATGTAGCACGAAATACCAGTTGTTTCTTCTGAATGATTGTATATTCACGGGGTCCCATTCCTGTAGAAAGGAATTGGACTATCTCGGAGAAGTGATCATCAACCTTTCTGATGGCCAACAACTGTGCATATGGTAGTGTATCCTCCAAGCTAGTAGGTTCCTCTCCATGTTCTAACCTAGACAAGTGGTCAGGTCCCTTGTTCATTCTCCTTGGCTTGACCAAAATCTCAAAATCGTATTCTTGGAATAATAGTAGCCATATGCATATTCTTCCCCCCAACACTGACTTGTTGACTAGGTATTTCAACGCAGAGTGATCAGTGAACATCTTAAAATGTCCTCCCAACAAGTAGTGTTGAAACTTCTAGAGCGCATACACCATGGCTAAACCTTCTCTCTCAATGGTAGTGTAATTTATCTCATCTGTGGAGAGATTCCTTCTAGCAAAGGCTAACGAGTGGTCAATATCTCCTGCTCCTGGTTGTGCTAACACTACTCCTAATGCAATAGATGAATCATCGACATGGACATGGAATTCCTTACTCAAATCTGGGAAAATCAGAATAGGGGCAGTAACCATTTTTTGTTTCAGTGTGTCGAAGCTCTGCTAACATTCCTCTGACCATTGAAACTGACAATATTTGTTTAATAACTTCTCCATAGGTGTTTTTATCTGTGCATATCCCTTGATGAAATTTTTGTAGTATCTAGTACGTCCCAACAAAGTGCGTAGTTGTCTAACTGAAGTCGGAGGAGGTAGGTAAAAAATGATGGAAATCTTGGAAGGATCTACTAGCAACCCTTGCATACACACAATATGGCCTAACAACACTCCAAAGGGTGAAAAGAAGATAGAATTCTTCAGGTTCAGGGAAATATGACATTGCCTGCACTTATCCAACATTAGTCTTAAACATTCAATATGATTTTTAAGTAAGCTAAAAATAGTTCAATCATCAAAATATGCTTCCAAACATTTATGTAAAAATTCCTTGAATGCTTCAACCACCACCCTAGAAAATATGGTTGGTGCATTCTTCAACCCAAAAGGCATCATTGTGTACTGGAAAGAACCCCATTCTATTGCAAATTTGGTCTTATGACGATCTTCCTTAGCAATCATGATCTTGTGATAACCTAAAAATCCATCTGTGAAGGAGTAAACTCCCTATCCTCCCACATTATCTAACACTTCATCGGTAAACAATGTAGGGAATGGATCATGTAAGTAGGCATCATTCAATTTCCTCAAGTCTACACATATTCTAATCTCTCCTGACTTCTTATCTTGGACCACCATAGGGCTAATCCATTCTGATTCTTCAACAAGTTCTATGATTCCTTCTTCCAACATTCTATCTAGTTTGATCCTGAATTTCTTCTTATACTTGGGATTCAATCTGTAAGGTCTCTGCTTGACTGGCCTTGCATCTAGTTTCAAGGGGATATTCATTTCTCCTATGGGCCCTTTAATTCCCTTCATGTCTGTGAACTTGGTTGGAAACAAGTCCTGCTATTCATGCAATAGTTCTGTGATTTTATCAATGGTGGCATCATCCCAATAATCTCCAACATTTGCGATCTTAGGTGATTTCTCTATTCCAATGTTAACTTTATTGATTTTAATTGGATGTCCAATGAAGGGTAGTTTGACTCTTGGTCCTTCTATGTCTCTATGTCCTTCATTTTTTGCAATGTTCACATTCCAAGGATCATCATCTTTATCAACGTTAATATTGTAACAACCTTGCAATTTCTGAAGAGGTACAGTCCATTTATCTTCTTCTTGCTCCAAAGGGAGGTTAGGTTTCTCCTCAAAGACTTTATGTCTTACAACTTGTAAATATTGATCTATTGTGGGGTACCAACTTTCAAATAAAAATGTAGATACAAAGTTCTGAGTCATACCATACCAATCTAAAGTGGTGAGGCACAGTTCTCCTTGAAGATACCAATTAATAGGTTTTGTGTCCAAAGTGTTATTGAATTTATGCACCCACTGTTCCTGAGGAATGCTTCTCCATGCCTCCTCACAACTTCACACATGGTCCTTTAGATAACTCTGACTTGTGTATCGAACTTCACACCCTTCGGCTTGGTCTGAAAAGTGTATTGTCATCAAAGTGCAACATTGCACCCAGTTTGTGATGTTCTACTTGTGTGTTCCCCACCATCTCTTTGGCGTTACTTTCAAGGCTTCATCTGATGCCAACAACCTCTGTTGTACTGGTAAAATTTCTTCAAATTCCAGTAAGAATGTTTCTAAATTATTTAAACCATTGAATGTGGGAATATTACTTACTTTTGTACCAATCCAATGAACTTGCTTGGTCAATATGGCACATCTCCGTGCAGAAACTTCATACATTTTGTTCTACCAATTTCTAGTGCTTCGTCCGAATTGGATGAGCAGGAGTTGTCACTTCGCCAGCTTAAATTTCCATCTGTTGTAGGATTAATGTAATCATGTTGTCTTGCTGTCAATTTATATATATTATCTAGCTCATATGCGCGGTCTTCTTCTCTGATGGGTTATGTGTATCTATGACCTTCATCAGGATCCAGAGGTGTAATGACCCTAAGGCCATCACCTTAAAATGCCATTTTTATTTTCTTTAAGTCAACCACATTCGAATTGTTGAAAACCCAATCAATTCCTAACAACTCAGGATAAGGACAACTATCATCAAATATCTCAATCACCTCAAAGTCCGCAAGCATCCTTACCCGTCGATGTCCACAGGGACATGATCCAGTCTTCCAAAGGGTCTTACTGCCTGCTGATTAGCCATCCTAAGCCTGATAGGGGAGTAAATCAAATTAGTTTTTCCCATCAGTGCCCAGGTCTGCTTCATCATAACATTGAATTCTGACCCTAAGTCAAGGACCACATAATCTGTGTCATAGTATCCAATCTGAGCATTAAGGTGTAGTTCCTTGTTTGTCCTTCTCTTTATGGATACTTGATGTACTTATTTATTCAACAAAGGAGTTATCCTACCTATCTCATAATGTCTGATCAAGTGTTGTAGTTCTTGTACAACTCTTTCATCCTTAATCAAATCAATGAACGTATACAAGAAACTGGCAAGCTTGCTTACCTCTTGTCCTTCTCCAGGTCATGCAGACTGATCGAATGCCAGAGGCATCCCACATTCTCTTACTTCTAGTTGTGTCTTTGATGAAGAAGCCTGATCTCTTCCAAATTCTCTTCTTTCCTCTTCAAACATCCACTTTTCCTTCCTCGGATCAAACACTTTTGTTTTCTCTGTAGCTCTTCTGACCCTAGATTCTTCTATACTCTTTCATGGGGTCACTCTGTATTCACCTGTAACAATGCCTCCTCTAGTGATAACAATGACTCTGGGATCCTCTCCACGAGGCTCTACTGATATTAATTATACTTGACGGTTTCCTCCTCGTCTCTCCTGAACTTTCACTAACAATGATGGACAATCCTCAGTAACATGTTCAAATGAGTTGCAATAGCTGCAAGTGGTACAAGGGTTCTGACAGTCCCTTTCCAAGTGACCTGGATATGCATAGTTATAAAAAATGATCTGACCTCGACCTCAACCCATGCCTCCTCCGCATCCTCTTCCTCTGAATCCACCGTGAGGGTTGAAGTTTCCTCTTCCTGGAGAATTAAACTGCGTAGTATTTCCTTCCTGTTGCATCTCTCCTTGAATTATATAGGTATCTCTTGACCTTTCATGCAAGAGGTCATAAGCCCTACAATCCTTCTCATCATTCCCCACATATTTATAGAATGTGCAGTAAATATTGGTAGGTGTCTGGACATATTTTTGCATGTAATAGAATTCACCAGGGCGATATCTATTTCTACATACCTCGCACCATGGTAGAGTAACCCAATTCAAAGGGCTCAGAGCTACAGATGCCAAGTACTCATGAAATAGGGGACAATGTTCCTTTTCATGGCCCTCTGACTTGCATATGATACACCATATGTCTTCTCTTTTATATTTCCCTTTTCTTTCTTCATATCTTTGACCTATAGAGATAAGCTAGTTAGCTGAATCAAAATTTGATTCATACCTGAGATGGATTATCCCATAGGGGATTATTTTATCTTCATGGTGATCTCCAATGCCTCAGTCTACGAAGAGACCTTCTGTTGCATCAGAGGAATTCTAATGTGTGGCAAGAGGGAAACAATGAACCATTCTTTGTTTTGCTCGTCTGGGATCTGAAAACTCAATCGACCTGTCAAGGTTTTAAACCTCTGATCAAACTCTCAAATAGGTTCAGCTACTCTATGCTTGATTTATTTCAATTCTGAAATGCACCGTGACTNAACAATGAACCATTCTTTGTTTTGCTCGTCTGGGATCTGAAAACTCAATCGACCTGTCAAGGTTTTAAACCTCTGATCAAACTCTCAAATAGGTTCAGCTACTCTATGCTTGATTTATTTCAATTCTGAAATGCACCGTGACTCTGACTTGGGTTTCTTGAACTCTGCACTCAATGCCGTCTTAATATCGTTCAACGGTTTAGGTTGTATAACTCCTTTAATAAACTTCATGTACCATCTTAGTGCGCGGTCTCTCAAGGTAGTACTAAAATGATCTCTCTTAGAAACTTCATCATTTATTTTCTTAATGGTCCATAAAACTTCGCATAAAAACCAATGCTGATCAGGATCTTCAGATCCATCTCCTCTAAAGATAGGTAGCCTCATTTCATTTTCCATAGATCTTCCTAGGTTTATTTAGTGAGTATGTACTGAACTACTGGTAACAGTGCTCTGAGTGTTCTGATAACTCTTAATACTCTGGTTACTTAAGACTACTAAAACAACAGGAGGAGCAATAGTACTTACTTCAACAGTCAATGCAGTTTCTGAAGTTTTTGATTCTTCTCGGCAAGGTTCTTCAGTCTTTTATTCCTCCACCCTAGCAGAATCTGAATGTTCCTCATTCAATAAATATTCTTCTCCAATGTATAACCCTTTGTCCTATGCCAGTGGTTCGTGGTTCTACTCAAACATGTTTACTAGAGGGACCTCTCTAAAGGTTCTCCCACTGCGTGTATGTCCCACCTCTGCATCGTTGTCGTTGTCTGAATTCTTGAACATCAGCTTTTCAATTTGACCACTTACTATATCTTCAATATGTTCTTCTCATGCAATAAAATCTTGATCTTCAACTTCAAAAAGTGTAAAAATTTTCCTCTTGGTCCCTTAAATAAATACCACTCTACTTGGCTATATGACTATACTCTATCAATAGAAAACTCTGTAATGTACCCTCCAATAGTTCTATCAAACCAGTGATCTACTACTCTTGACACAACATTATCAAATCTCTTGACCTTCTTGATCAACGTCGATGTCCAAACCATAAGTGGTCTAGATCTGATCTTAAACTGGGTATCTGCAAATCTAGCTAACCACTTGTATAGCTCCTTATGAATTCCTCCAAAGAAAATCTTGTGTATATCGGTAAATATATACCTTCCAAACCAATCCTCTGTACTAATATTAGGGTTATTATTCGGAGCTTCAACAAATTCTCTCTCTTGTTCTTCTATCCACTTCTGAATACATGTCTTCGATGGAAACCACCTTGACATTCCCTCAAGAAGATATTGGTCCCGACAACATAACCATGTGTTGGCATAGGGAAGACCTAGGGTTTAACTCTAGCATAGCACCAACAAGCCCTAACTACTGGCCCTTTCGAAAACACATGTGGAGAATATGGAGTCTCACTCGAAGTAGCAATAGGGGGTTGCAGGACATAGATATCTACAACCAGAGGAAATGCAAAGTGGATCCAAAAAAACAACATAGAGGGACAGTTATTCTTTACCAACTTAAGTCTACTTCGAACAATATATCTCAGATTATCACAACAATGCATCAATAGTATAATAGACGACCAATAACACAACACCAATCACACATAACAACAAGATGTATGTGTTTCACCCTCTCCCTAGAGCTACGTCCACATAACTGCTTTTCTTGATATATTATATGAAAACATACAGTTCTATCTGTGCACTTAGCTTGCAGATATCTATCTCTTTCTCTTCTTCTCTCCCCTCCCTGTGCACCCAAATACAAGGTTGATCTTCGCACCCAGCTGAAGATCTTACAATACAAGAATATTCTCTGAACACAATACTCTCCTCACGCAACAACAATAATCACTCTCTTAACCCACAATGACTAACCTAGAATGACCAACAACCCCTCTTCTCTCATCTAGGTCTTTATTTATACATTACATGACAAACATCTAGGTGTCAAAATCCTAGATCCAAAACCCTAGGTCAACTTGACCCGTACTTTCCGGGCTTCTCCAACCTGTCTTTCCTTCTTTTCCATGAGGTGCTCCAAAGCATCCGTTGGTGTATTTTTACACTTGCTGAGTTGTCCACGATTCATCTTCCTTGCTAATCAGTCTTCCTCGATCTTCTTGTTCAACGTCTCATTTTCCCTTACTTCGCTCCTTATTTTCTGCTTCTTTGACCACTTCGACCCATTCTCAGTCATTGTGCCTTCCACGCAGTTCATACTTTGCCTATCTTCCCGAATCTTTGCTTTCTTCCATAACCAAGAGCCAACACAAAGAGGTCCCATAGAAAGTGTGTGGAATATTGAATGGATCATATCATCATGTAGAATTCCAAATGGTGATCTTGATTATGTAAATGGTTCTGGAAACAGAGTTTCTGACCTCCCATATAGGGTTGAGGAACATAATGAATGGGTCAAATAAAATGGATGTGAGGTGCACCATGCCACCTCATTTGTACTTGTAGTGATGTAAATACATGCATTCTTTTGGAGTCCACTACCTTCCAGCATGACATGTGCACACATCCTTGTTCAAATTTGAGCAGCAAGAGAACCACATAAGAGGTATTGACTCCCCTGTGTCATTTATGAATATAATTTTTGGCATAGGGTGGTGGGAAGGATCATACAAACACTTTTTGTGTGAAATTGTTTCACTTGGTACATCACTTGACTACTTGAATGCAGTTTTGAAACAACTTTATCCAAAAGTATCCTATCCAAATGACTTTCTAGGTGGTGGACATTCCATATAGATGTCGACTATGAGCACCATTGTGGAAATCGTTAAGGACTCGCTCAACTTCTTCTAGGGTGAGGAATCGATGCAATATGGTTTCAACTCCCTATTTATATAGAACATATCCTATAAGGATATATTGAGGGATTTGGTAGCAGATACATTGGTGATCATCTAAAGAAATATGTGAACCAAAATTTTGGGTGCGAAGGTAAATAAGGATGTCACCATACCAGGGGTCCTTTGATGAGAGGACAAATAGATGTTGATAGAGGAAGTTCACATTCATAGGTCAGTCCTTGATGGCGAATGGTAAATTAGTGATGAACTCAGTGAGGATGAATTCCTTCTTACTTATGGGATTGGTGAACTAAAGATAAAACTCTAGGAGAATTATAATTGACTAGGAAAATTTCCCATTTATTTGTCGTCGAATAAGTATTGCATTGGGTTGGAGTTTGCGACAAATTTTGTTGTTTGTAGAAAAWYGTAATGTCACAATTTTTGGACTACATGGACCACAACCAGAGCCAAATTTTCTTCATTATTGTAGTTCAAAGGAGGGATCGACAAGTTCTTACTGATGTAATAAATGACATGCTCTCACTTGTATTCRCCTTGTCGGACGAGGACCCTTGCGACCATTAGTTTAGAATTTTATAGGTATATGGTGTAATTTTGTTGAAGTCAGGGGACTAACTAAAGGAKATTTTGAGAGAAAAAMTTTTAATTCCTTCAAATCCTGTTGAGATTGGTCATCCCATTGAAATGGGATATCTTGGCGCAAGAGGCGTAAGAACCTATGAGCGCAAAAAAATGTAAAATGTAAGAAAATTGTCTTTGTAGTTGGATTAGAGTCTTGGGAGGGGGATCTCACTAATGGATTGGACCTTGAGGGGGTCTACTATGATCCCTTTCTAGGATATGATGAATCTAAGAAGGCCCTAAACAGTGACACTAAAAACAAATTTGAGGGGGTTCAAAAAAATTTGTATTTGCGACATCTCTGAGAGATGATGTAGAGATCTTCCAGATGTTTGGATCACTTATTGGAATGGGTCATGAGGTTTTCTAGTTAGGAAAGAGTGATATGGGAAATATCATGAAACACATAAGTCATTTCTCACTAAAACATGGCTCCATTATTTTTTAGACCAAATGGCATGATATGATATGCAAAAGTACCCCATGGTGTAGTGAAAAAAGTCTTGTATTGGTCTACATGATGAATATGCATCTAGTTGTATCTAGAGAAACCATGCATAAAATACATGGATTCATGTCTATCACAAGCATTGATCACTTCATTGATGAAGAGAGTTGGGAATTTGTCTCTTGAACAATGTTGGTTTAGGTATCTAAAGTAGGTACATACGTGGATAGTTCCCTATTTTTTGTTGACACAGATAGGGTTAGAGATCCTATCCAATGGGATAAATGAAGCCAACTTTTAAAATCTATTGATTTATACTTTGATAGCCACTTATTTTGGCGAATGGGAAAAACATTGGACCATGTGTCGATACGATGTTTGACAATGGTAGGGTTGAGACCTAGAATTTTGGTGTATGACTAGAGAAAGGTATCCTAATACTCTCCAAAAAGAGCCTTGTAGGTAAGGACCTCCTCTTGGAAGCATGCAGTGTCGAGGATAATGTCTTTAGTGATACCCAATTTGATGGAAATTTCCACTTTGATGGCCAAGGAAATGTTGCCAATGTTCCCTTCTTAAAAAGTGTCAGGGATGGAGATTGTGTTTTTTAACCAATTTGTATGCCAAAGAGGAATGAATTATTTTGTTTCAATTTCACAAACATCGACATTGGTGGTAGGTTGAAAAGAATCTCGAGGGAGAAATAATGATCGGTGATGCATTACATTCTAGGGGTAATCAGGTGACATCATCACCTGTAGAATGTCTTTGTCAGAGTAGAATATGTGTGAAGGGTAAAAAAGGGACCTCTTAGAGGTATGAATGGGATGGGTTGACTTAATGGTGCCAGAAATCTCACACGAGAGTGACACGGTGTTATGTGTTGAAGAAATGACAAATTTCAAGGTGGTACAAATAGAATGGGCTAGTGGCCAAGTGGTGTTTGTGAGCCTTCCTACAAATGGGAGATGGGTGTTATCCCCTAGCCTAGGGATAACTAAGGATATCATGTCTCAAGGCCCACATGTCATAGACATGGAGTACCGAGAGCCAAATGAATTAAGCATGGCCTCAAAGGGCCCTTCTTTTCTTCAGTGCATTCCTATCACCAACAATAGTATCCATCACACCGGCCTAGTCTTGAAGTAGCAGTAAGTCTTGCTCCATGAGGTAATGATTCTGGGTATCATGGTATGTATCACTCTTATTTTTGAAGCACTTGAACATGTTGTATTGAACCCTTCTTCATTTCATGATGTTTTCTTGGAAATTATGCTCTTTTCCTCGCTCATACCTGGAAGGGTGACATAGTGCCCTAGTAAGTTTATTTCCCTTTAGGATGGATTTCTACTGGGTGGATCTGTGAAAATTCATTGTATGTTCCCTCCATACTTGCCACTTTCCATATTTATTCCTTCCATCTCCCCTATCCTTGTTTTGGCATTAGGATTGGATACACTAGGAAGGGTTGTAACTTACCTTGTGGGAAGTAGGGGCTAAAGTCCCATAGGGTAAAAGTAGTTGGAAAGAGTTAAAATCCAATTTTGAAACCTTCAAGATGCTTCACCTGGGGATCCCCGAGAAAGCAATGAAAAAATTCTCAGTAAGAAACTAGTACATTTGGGTAAAATTCCGATGGCACGTTCAACGCAATTGCCACTTTTGTTTGTCCAGAGAACAACAAACAACGACTCCCTCAAACGTCATTTCACATGACGTCGCTTTTCTAACGCCATAGATATCATCTCTATTGTGACGTTTCATGAGGACATGTGCCATATCAGATTTGACTGTACAAACCCCATATAGTCGTTGCTATAGCGACATCAGAGACATCGAAATTCCGATGTCCCATTTCATTGGTCTCCACTACGTGGATGTTATGGGAGTGAAGTTACCATACGTAGAAATTTCAACTTGTAGTAACGTTGCTCAACCGATGAAAAGATATATATCTCTGATGTATGTTCCATGGGAGCAACGTTACCATACATCACAATTCTGACTTATAGTAACGTCGCTCAACTGACGACAAGCTATATATCTCCAACATATGTGCCATGGGAGCGACATTACCATACATCGCAATTCCGATGTATGGTAACGTCTCTCAATCGACCACTGACTATATATATCCGACGTATGTGCCATGGGAGCGACGTTACCATACATCGCAATTCTGACGTCATGAAGGTATTTTAAAAAATGTCAATTTATTTTTATTTTTTTGATATTTTTAAATTTTGCAACTAGAAAATTTTAAAATGAAGTAATTCCCTTGTATCATCCTAATAAGGGTATATAGTGAATAACATGTTTAGTGATATTAATACAAATATATGTAATCATTAAATACATGTGTTATGTTACCCTTGTTATATCGGCTTAATGAACAAGATAATACTTATACCATTATCTCTACTAGTTACCTATGATAAGGTAATGAAACCCATATATACACTTTGCACCTATCTGATT
>SNQJ01S0096642.1:20668-31459 GCA_010110895.2 Picea sitchensis | reverse complement strand
GATCTCAGCTTCCTAAGGCCATGCTAAACCAAAAATTATGATGACAAGTGGACTCAAAAAAAAAATTCTTTGTTCAAAGGTGACATGAATGTTGCCAATATAAGATAACACTCCCTTCCCGCCCGTCTTTTTTTGTTTTTTCATAGTCAAATGAATGCTATGATATAGCTGAGGAAACGAGTGTCATAAGTAAGAAAAACTAGTTCCATTAGTGGAACATAACTATGCTCGATGCAAGGAGGTGCGTGCAGGAAATGGACACTCGGGGGAATGTTCCCTCCTGGGTATAGGGTGTAAAATTGTGAAGGATATAAATGAGGCTCTGTTTGGTTGAGGAAGAAAAACCGTTGAGGCAAACAATTTATAATGCAAAGAGAGAACCGACAATAGACTCAATACTACAAGCAAGGGCATGAGATGCAATCACAACTCAATGCCAAAAAATGTCCTTTCCATAATCTTAATCTACTTGGTTTGAAAAAGGGATAAACTTGTACCAAATAGACATCCTTTCAAATCCGATTTACGAGTGTGAAAGAGACAATTTCACTCGACAATCTTTTCTCTTTTTGAAAATGAGTTGGAAAAGAGCTTAAATTGAACTCGCTTGGGAGTCCTCTAGGTATAGGTCAACACGTTTATGAGTGAGAAATGAGGTTCAATATAAAGTCATGTATTAGATATAAGGGACTCTCGATCTTATGGAAACAATATCTGCATGGGCACCAAATGAAGCAAAGGATCTAACTGGGGTACCCATGTCTGGTAAGTCTCTACCATTTGATAATGACATGACTTATAGCAGATGGAGAGCTCTGTGTCACTAAAACATGGATTCGTACCTAAGGCATATGAGTGAAATTTATAGGACAATGCAAGTGTGCATGATGGAATGGATACCTATCCTATATGTTGGGTAGCGAAAATACCTGTCTGTAGTTACGAACGGTCATCATAACACTAAAAACAACAAGAATCCCTGGTGAAAACTACAAAAACCAACTCAATCCATTATTGTATTAGTCCGTTAGGAAAAAATACGATCTGAAACTATGCAAAGTGGGTAAAAATTGCTATAAATAGTAATTAAAATCAAATTTCACTATGTCATTTGACTTTTTTACCCAAATAGTGAATTTTGGACCAAATTACTCTGATCTTCAACTGGGGATTACGAGAGCTACGAGTGACAAAATCAGTGACCATCTGGACCAGGTAATTCCTCTTCCCCTCCTCTTTCTTTCTAGTGGATTACATTTTGTATTTTAGATTTTTAAGTTATCTAGGGCACAAATCAAAAGTTTAGGTGTACGCAGGCTACCATTCATCGGGTTGCGTATACACGCGATTATACGCAATTTTCTAAAAGACAACCTACGTATACTCATCCCTATATGTCACTATGAATGTTGCAGCCCACGTATATGTCTGTAAACAAATTTTTTTATGGTTACTAACTCGAAAAGTGATGTTTCTCTGGAAGGATGGTGCTAGAATGGAGGGAAAGGGAACATAAGGAGGTAGATGATGTATTGGAAAGAGATCCAGGGGCCCAAATGGCCTTGAAAAGATGTAGGTTCTACCCATTTTGGGCACTCAAAGGGATGAGGTCCGAAGTGAGGTTACTACAATTTCTCATGGATTAATGGGACCCAGAAAGTGAGAGCTTCAACCTTGATGGGAAACCATTAAGGATTGAATTCGAGGATATATATTTCTTGACAGGGTTGTCGCATTGGGGTGAGGTGGTGAACCTCAAAGCCTGGGGAGATGGGAGTGATATGAATATAGAAAAGTACATAGATGTTCACTGTATAGCGGGGACCAAGAAGGTCAGGAGTCAAATCCCCATTCGAGCGATAAACAATCTAAGCCTCAATATTGTTTTCCTCATTTTGACCTGGATCACAATATCAGATTCATTGCACCAAGCATCGAGGCTTCTTATGTTCTACTCCATAGAGTGTTTGAGACCCACAGTGTACGATTGGTGCACCTTGCTACTTGCTAATATGAAGAGCCAGTTGACAGAAGGCAAATAGGGTGATAAGAGTCACTTCGGGTTTGCTTCCATCTTGTGTAGATTTTTCTTCGAGCGGGTTCCAAGTTGGGACCTAGAGTTGAGATCATTCCTCGAGGACCTCACAATCTAACCATGGCATGGTGGACCGAGGTGATGAGACAGTAGGGGGGAGATAGGGTGCCAATACCCTACAATGATGATTTCTTTTACTGGTGGAGACGACAAGTCATTTCTCTGGATGACTACCCCTATGTAGGGATCAACTTTAGACGAGACCCTGACATGCCATTTCCACCAAGGACCTCCTACGGGGACATAGGTATGCCAAAGTTTTTAAATATTTCATTTTTTTGTATTTTTGTATAGGAAAAAAAATGTATTTTTGGATTATGTTTAAGTACTAACTAGACACATATGTGATGTAGAAGTAGTTCCACGATAGTTAGACGGGCTTCCACGACATCGTCGGAGGCACCGAGGAGATGAGGCAGCGGGAGGAGAAGCAAAGAGACTCCTTTAAAATGTACAGGGAAACCTATCTCGTTTGACACACAGGATTATGATGGGTCAAGCAGAGGATCTGTCGGAGGCTATGTAGGAACAGGTGGTTGGCATGCCTAGAGCTTGGGTTTGACTCTTTCGACATCTCACAAACATTGTAGTTTGTTATCATGACACACATTTGACGCCACAGGCGTAGATGTCATGGATTTTGTATTATTGGTTGTATATGTCTATTGAAATATTATTAGGCGTAGATGTCATGGATTTTGTATTATTGGTTGTATATGTCTATTGGTGTTGGCCCCAATTTTGTACTATAAACATCATAACTTTTGAAATATATATAAAACATGGTTCTTCGGCTTTACTTATATTACAATGTGTACATTGATGATAATTTTTTCTTTGATTTAGTTATGTGACAAATTCCAATCTAAAACAAAATTAGCATAAGCATCAGATACATAATTAGAACTCCTAGGTATGTGATGATAAGTAATAAAATCAAATTTTCGTTCTAAAAGGTGTACCCATAGGAATTGTCGGTGTAACATAGGGTCGCACACATGGTAACTCTCGTTCAACTGACATACTACTAATTGGGAATCTAGGAGAACCTCCAAAGAGTGAATACCATGTGAAATGGAATCATGCAAAAGTTCTATAACGACACTATATTATGCCACATTATTCGTGGATGGACCTAGGCATATGCCACCTGAAGACACCAGTTAACCCTTGGGTGAGTAAACCACCCAAGCGGCGGAAGCCAAGTTCTATGTATGATGAATGGCTCCATCTGCAAATCCTAAGTAGACCGAAGACTACGTTGACATCTTCCAACCAAGGGAAAACTCGATAAGCAAGTTGAGGACAAAAGTAAGGGAAAAATATATATACACTAAATTACATTAGTATACAAAGAGTTATTCCCAAGATTGGGGCTCAAGCATAATATCTTTTTAGGTAGATCCCGTTCTTGGGCTCGTCCAACATGTTCCCTTCATAATATTCTAATTCATACGCTCCTTTTTCTAAGACACATCACATGATATAGGGACCATGCCACAAGGGTTTGAACTTGCTTGCCCCCAGCGGTTAATTGGCTTGATCATATAAAAGGATCAAGTCACCCTTATCATACAACTAAGGATAGACAGACTTATCACATTGGACCTTGACACATATTTTATTTTCTTCTATAGCCATAGAGGCATCTCAACAATGCTCATCAAGGCTCTCTAGGTGTACGAGGTGTCGCTCGAGATCGTAAGTGTCAGGGAGGAGCGTGACTACCAATATAAGAGAAGGGATTTTGCATTCAATAGGTAAGATTGAATCCACACTGTGTACTAATTGGAAATGAGAAAATACAGTGGTAGTCTTGACCAAGTTTTGGTATGCCCAAAGTGCAGGATATAGCATAATATGCCAGTCATATTTGTTCTGGCTAACGGTTCTCTACAAAATGGTCTTGAGAGACTTGTTGATGGCCTCTACCTATCCATTTTCCTAGGGCTAGTAAGGGGAATAATGACCATTCTTAAACCCCATCTTGGATACTAGCTCTTCTATCATTTCATTCTGAAAGTGATTGCCATGATTAGTGACAATCTCACTTGGGATTCCGAACCTGGCTATAATTTGATTGAATACAAAGAAGGAAAAAATATTCTCATCTAACTGAAATGTAGGAATGGCCTCATCCCACTTAGTAAATTATTCTACAGCCATGATAATGTGTTGATTCCCCCCAGCCAAATTTGGGTTACAATCGACAAAGTCCACCCTGCACTTGGTGAAGGGATCAACGGTAATGACTGGATGGAGAGGGGTTGGATGTGAACAAATTTTTCGAGTGAAAACATGGCACGGGTGACACTTCTTAACTGCTTCAATGCAATCTTTAAATATAGATGTCTAGAAGTAACCGACTCACAAAATTGTTTGGGTTGTCGCAAGCCCGGATAGATGACCACCGCAAGCCCCACCATGGAAATCATTTAAAACTCACTCGGTGTGTTCATGAGTTAAACAATGATGTAGTATATTGTCTATTCCTTGTAAATACAGAGTGTCACCGATGATAAAGTAATTCTTAGCTTGGTATCATACATGTTGTCAATCATCTCATGAGAGATGCTGAGGAAACCTCAAGGTTTGAAGATAGAGAACAATGTCTCCATACTAGGGTTCAGACGATGAGACAAGGAAAATGTGTTCATCCACAAAATAATCCACATGAATAACATCCTCATCCAATCGTGGGAAGTCAGATATTAACTCTGCAAAGAATAGTGATTTCTTGGATTTCACAAAAGCAAAATCGAGATCAAATTCTTGTAAAATGACAATCGATTTATTATATTTTTTTCCCCCTATGATATGCCTAGTAAGGATGTATTGAAATGGATTGACATTGGCAACCATAGTAGTTTTGCAAAGCAATATATAATGGCATAATCGTTGGACTGCGTGGATGGCAGCTAAAGCTAGCGTTTCAACGTGAGAATATTTGAGCTCAGGACCAACTAGGTTTCGACTAAGATAGTAGATGACGTGCTCGTAGAGCTCATCATCCTCTTGAACCAAAACCATATCGATCATCTCTTTGAACGCGGTGACATAAAGAAAGTAATATCTACTGTAGTTCAGAGACTTCAACAGAGGCATCGATACCAAGGTTTTATTCAAAGCATCAAAGGATTATTGGGCTCACTCATCCCAGATAAAAGGGGTGTCCTTCTTCAAAAGACATGTGAAACCCTTAGTAATATTGGCATATTTTACTATAAATTGACGTAAAAATTTATCTTTCCCTTGTAAACCTTGAATTTGTTGAATAGTTCCTAGGGGAGGCAATCAAAGTATTGCCTCAACCTTTAATGGATCTACCATGATCCCAGTCTCAGAGACAAAAAATCCTAGAAGACGTCCAGACCTAATGCAAAAGATGCATTTATGACGGTTCAATTGAATTCTATAATGATGACATATTTCAAAAACTAGCCGAAGGTTCTTAGGGTGATCCACTCTCTTATGAGAGTGAGCAACAAGATCGTCAATATAATCTTAGACTATATGCTTAAGATCATGAAATGCGAAGGTCATAGCACGTTGGAAGGTTTCTATGGCATTTTTAAGGCTGAAAGGTATCTTCCGGTATGCGAAAGTACCCCAAGGACAAATAAATTTCATCTTATGCTGATCCTTAGGTTTAATTGTAATTTGGTTATACCCTGAAAAATCTGTCCATGAAAGAAAAAAATTCACTTCCTGCACACTCGTCGAGAATCTGATCGATGAAAGGTGTCAAGAAGTTGTCTTTAGGATAGTCTTCGTTCAGGTCGTGAAAGTCCATGCATACATGGATGGTTCCTTACTTCTTATTTATAGGAATGGGGTTGGATACCCATTCAGTCAAGGGAACCAGGTAGATAAAGCTGACATTAAGAAGTTTCTCTACCTCTGCCTTAATAGCAGGGGCCTTCTAGGGATTGACAACCCGAAGATGTTGTCGAACATGCTTAGAATCTAGGTAAGTTTTAATCTCATGTTTGACAATTCGAGGGTCGATTCCTAGCATCTCTTCATATGACCAAGAAAATACATCTCAGTATTCCTTGAAGAACTTGGTGTAGATCGAGATTTCTTTTGGCAAACAATCTGCACTAATGTGTACATTTTCAATCTTGTCAAGGGTATGAGAGATATTGATCGCACCAATAGGAGAGACAATCACCATATTTCCTTCAGCATAAATGTTGTTCCTATCAAGAAAAACTATGATGTGACTGACTATCTCACTCAGAGTATATCGAAATTCATCTTGTTCGATTCTAGCAAGCTCTAGGATAAATGAGAGCGATGATGCATATCATCCCAAGGTTTGTTAGAACCATTCATGGCCTCGATGATAACTTAATCCAAGGGAAAATTATCATCAAGGTATTCATGTGAATAAGACGATGAAGTGGCCCACATGAGCTTAAGAACAGGATCCTCCTCATCCATTTGTGAGGTAATAGGATTAGGATCGGTGGAAGAGTCAAAAACATCTTGATACACTATCTCCACTGTTGATAGTGGCATGGTCGTTCCATCATGCAACTGACCTTCACAAGATGCATTCAAGGAAGGTAGGTTCCAAGGATTGTTAAAATAGGAAGTTTGGAAAGGAATGGAACTCTCCAACAAAACAGGCCTACTAGATATGGCGTAAACATGGTGAATCAGTGCCATGAAGTTGAAGGTACCCATAAGGGATGAATACATTCTGACACCAATATTCTTAGTTATCGACTGAGAATTGTCGATCACAGGGATCGAAGGTACAACAAATTCACTAGGGATATTATACACAAAGGATAAATGGTATATCACCATGATCCTCCCATCGTGGGGAAAATAAAGAGTGCAGAAGACAGATGATATGAAGACATTCATAGCATAAGTCCAATTGCATCCTAGCAATAGGTTATAATCAAGGGGTGCATCAACCACTTCGACATACACCTCTACCTTCTTCCCACCTAAATGTACTATAAAGGAATAAAGAATACCATGAGAGTGGAAGGAACGACTGTCAAAAGCAGTTAACATGGTTGGATACTAAGAGAGAGTTAGAGAGCCAAGAGATTTCCAACAAATCAAGGACATCACACATGTTGTAGCACCTTTATCAACAACCACACGCTTAATGGTATGCTTTGAGTAACCAACGTGGATATGGAATGCCACATGGTAAGGCAAGCAAGGCTTCACATATGTAATGTCAAACTTGATAAATTTTGAGACACTGGGGTCTAGAGCTCCTAATTCATATAGCAAGGCATTCCTCTATGAAGGACATGTCTAGAGTACTTCTAGGGCTGACATCACACAAGGGGTTTGAACCAGGTCCTCAACAATAGAGTAATTTTGGGTGTCTCTAGCATTCATATTGTCGGTAGAGTGCTTGAGTACTCCTTTCGTAATACAAGATGGTGGCTCTGGTTTTTTGATATGCAAGGGCGTCTCCAAAGGAGGAGGAGATTCTAGACCAGGTATAGTTTGTGGAGAACTGTAATTGCGAGATCGGGTGGCTACATTAACCTGAGAGTTGACCATATTGATGCAAAAAAGGTCATTGTCTTATGCCGGTGGGTTTTGACTCCCGCCAGCCACATTTCCAACATTTGAGGAGCTCGAGTCCATGTTCTAGTTATTTGGGAAAGTATTCGTCAACACAGCGGGCGCTAGAGATAAGAGCCTCACAACTTCCACAAGTTTGGGGAATAAATGAGTAAGGTGATCATCTATATAAACCTTAAAGGGAAATTTCACCTTACTCCTTTCTTTCTTTCCCTCACCAACATTATTATTCATCCTCTCATTATTACAATTGTCCTTGGGTTTATTATTATTCTTCCCACCCTTACGATTATTATTACGTCATTTCTTCTTATTCCCGCCTGGTTGTTGGTTACCATTTGGGTTGGTCAACAATTTCACATAATGTACATCTGCCAACTGAGTGGGATTGGAATACACAGATGAAGTTGACCCTCTTGCAAACTAGTTTATAGACAACTCTTTGAAGTGGCCATTCATTGAGTCTGTGGATTTCACTTTGGCGGAGCCTACAATGCCATCGGCATGAGGTTTGGGATTTTGTCTAGGGTCATAATTTGACCTAGGTGTGTTTGGAAGAATCTCGTATAACATCCCAGACTGAACATATATAATATCTAACTGTTGGGATTTGAATATTTCTTCTTCCTCAAATGTAACCCCGTATATTGCAACATCCTTCAAAATAGGAGGTTGTAAAGACTTAGGGAACCACTCTAACAAGAATTATGGGGGTATGCAGGTCTTGATCAACCTCTTTCATCTACGCCACTCCTAGATGTGATCCGAGATATGAGTGGCTTTGTCCTGGTGTAAGTTTGACAGAAGTTCTAGGCCAACATCATAACGAACTGGCAATTGGAAGTGGTTAAGGAAGACCAAAACCATATGACTAAAGGTCTAGTATGCCCCCTATGTAGCTTGATATACCATTTCTTGGAAACCCCTATGAGGGTGCATTGAAATAATATTAACTGAATGGAATCATCGTTAAGGGAATTCAAAGAGAACCATAGGTGAAAGGTGGTAACATGATCACTAGGATCCTCGCCATTATTGCCTTTGAATTTTGGAATATCCAAAGGAAGCTTGGTGGGAATGGGGGAAAATTTAGGATCATGACACATAGTTTCATTCATCAACGTAGACAAATCTGGTAGATTAAGCGTGGCCAGAAAAGGGAGATGGGGTTGCGACATCTGGCCCCAAGCTCCCTGGAAATATTGTGTTTGGGCAATCACATGCCATCCAGGGTTCTAGTAAGCACCATGACCCTTCTAGGATTGTAAGACTCTCCTCTAGGTTGATTCATAAGGGGTTGGTTGGGCATCATTCTGATAGGAATGTTCTGATGAGGGTATAAAAACTACCCCCAGTCGGAGTGGCTCCGGGTTGAGGATTCTCCAAGGTGTGAACCTGACCTCCTCCGGGTGTGAATCTAAAGGATAAAGGTGGATTCATCATTCCAAACATGTTGGTAGGAATCAACATTGATGAGGTGAGTGTAAAGGACAAAACTTGAGTAGAAGGGGTTAAAAGTAGGAATGCCTCCCACGGTAGGAGTCATTTGAGGGATCTGAGAGCCACCAAATGAGAACGGAGTATAAGGAGGAGATGTGCCCCCAAGCCCAATGCTAGCATTAGGGCCAGGGGCTAGGATGGAGTTTGAAAATTATGATGTAAAATTCAGTGTACCATAAGAAAAAGGACTAGAGGCCATCGGGATGGACTAAACATTATAGCCCGGTGAGTGACCAAGATACCCAAATGGGTTCATGGAAATAGGTTGAGTATTCACTATAGGATGGGCAACAGTGATACTAGGTGCCTCTGAAACTACAACCATTGTGGTTGCAGGAGTCGAAGGGGTACCATTAACTATGGTAGGTGTGGGAGTCAAAGGGCTCCCAATATATTGATGATGCAGTTCAGTACTCATCCTTATAGAATCACAAGTCTGATAAGTGGAGGTGTGTGTACCACATTTAATAACTCTACTCCTTTTAGAAGGGAAAGACTGAAAATGCGATGGTATCTATAACAAATGACAAGACCTGTGGGGAAGTTGGTATGGCTCCACGATGAATTAAGATTCTAGTTATAAAAAATAAATCCTAATTCCAACTAGTAATCAAAGAGCACACCAAAAATAAGCAAACGACTAATGTGCACACACATAGGATAAAGTAGTTTAAAGGGTCCTCCCTCCCTAAATTAGGTATGCCTCACCCAAGAGGGGCCTGAGACTCCCTGCTAAAGATAAGAGGTATCAAAATAAGTTATAAGGTCCCTCGTGGGCTTAAAAGCCATTCGGTCAGATTCCCCTAGAGAGTTAATCCTCCATAAAGGTCGTGTGTTGTCTGACCCTTATCTGACCCAGGGTACCTCCAAAATAACCCCTGCAAGTAACCTATGTGGTACCTAATTCAAAAAACTAATCAAATGGTATAACCGATGCACATGAGAATAGTCGTCAGCCAGGTCCACCGTATGGGCAAGGTAGCAAAGCCCGAAACCTTGAAAGCACCGCCTCTCACAGAGGTAAGGGAAATAGCAATATCCCCAGATATGAATAGATCCCCAGAAATATCTATGATGCTAAGAAGGTGTCGAGGGGATATCCCTTCAGCTGAACTCACCTGACCTTGTGCTTAAATCTGGTGTAAGCAGAGCCTCATGATATTACCGATTATACAATGGATTTCTCCACTCCCTTAGTCAGACACATGTTGATTTAATAGCCTTGGAGAAGTTTACTCACAAAGTCCTATTCCAAGGCACTAAATCCTAAACTAGATTGTGCACCCCAGAAAATAAAATCGTTACTAATCAATTTTAAATTATAGCATTAATTTTAATGGCCTTGCTTACTCAAAAGGCGCAGTCGTGAAACTAGTGATGTTATGACTCAACAAGTAAAATAAATGAATATGAATACAATTCAAAGTCCTAACTTCGATTTTCAAGAAATGATATGCTTCCTAAAAGTTGCAATTTTCAATTCAATTATGCAATTCTAAATAAAAATGCAATTTTTCTTTACATGCACTAAGATAAATGACAAAGACTCAAGAGATCAAAATGCCAATCAATGGAAAATGCCTAATGTTTTTTTATTTTCAATATTAGAAAAATGAAAATGCAAGGACTGA
>SNQJ01S0096642.1:2072-16480 GCA_010110895.2 Picea sitchensis | reverse complement strand
TAACCCTAACGACTTTACTAACCCTAACTAGCTAGTGACGTCATGCCTATTTTGATCTCTTGTTTGGTATAAAACGTTGTGGCTTTGTCATCTAGCAATTGGCATTGATGTGTAGATTATTTTCATTGGCTTAATTTGCAAAATGTCCACTTCCTTTCCTACCAAAACTAAACTAGATTTGGCCTGACGTCACCCTTATCAGGTTTGACGCAACAACAATATATCTGAGCATTATTAATGATAGTTAATGCGTTGTGCTAGTTCAAGGATTGATTTTACACATTGAATGCTATTATCATTTGGTATTTATTGAAGGAGTAATATTTATCCATAGCTTTGATTGCAATCATTAACTTCGTCAATAATTACATTTATTTATGCTCATGTATATTAAAGATAGTCATTAGTTTATGAAGTACTAACCACTGCAGCACGTTTTAGTTTTATTTACCTTGTCTCACAAACAGGTGCCCTTTCAGTGGAATACCTTCTCTTTGACTATCTTCTTGGTAGTAATCTGTGAAGGGAAAGCTTATCTTAATCCTTGAGCCTTAAACCCTTGATCCTTTTCCTTCAACACCCCAGATTACTAGGGACGTCTCCCTTGGGATTAGCCACCCTGAATAGAAAGAGCTCCCCATCAAGGTGACAGTGGGTGGGGAAGCTCCTGTTACGCCAGTTTGACTTCTCCTTTCAAGCTACTTGACCTATCCTACACACTGAGCGATAACACAGTTAATTTCTTACATTCTAAGGTAAGGGAGTTTAGCCTTTCAACTGCACTCCTGGCAGTTGTTTCTCTCTAGTCCTTTACCTCCTGTGGGGTCTCGGGCATAGTGCATAGTTCTAGGTCTGTGATGTGTTGTTGTAGTTGCTGGATCAATTCTTCAAGTTGCACTACTTGCTTTGTGACTTGATCCTCTGTCTTTACTTCTATGACTGTCACAGAGAGAAGTTCTATGTTGATCACTTCCTTCATTTCAAGTTGCTCTGTGAGCAACTGTTCCTTTCCTTACTGTAGTTGTTCCTTTTCTTCATCAAACTTCACTTGGAGAGAAATATTTTCTTGTTCTGTAGCACTATGTTGTTCTACAAGTAATCCCTGTACTTGTGCGAAAGCCTGGGTGGCTTGCATTGTTTCCTCTTGCGCTCGTCGAAGACGAGCTTCAAATGTATCATCAAATCGGTGGAGTTGAGCTGGTTCATATCCTACTTCTTGTGTTCCTAATGATAGAGGCATAGTGGAGACTACGCGGATGGACTGTAGTGCATGTTGCAACCCTTGGAGCTTGACCTCAATTGTATTGTACATCCCCTCCTGCTTATCTTCTTGCTTCTTTGTTATCTTCGGCGAAGCATCATTCAGTGATTCTATAATGAAATTTAAATCATCAAAGGTGAGGATGGTCTTCATCTTAGTTATGGGGGATTTTGATCTCTTCTGAAAGGAAGGTTTCGGGGGGGGGGAACCTTCCTTTTCTTAGAGGGGTCCTCCTCATCTCTAGGCAGTGTTATTTCACCTTTCCTCTGTTAAGATTTTGTGCCATCTATCTCTTCGCCATCACCTCCTTGCTCTGGTGACATGGAAGGAGTGTTCACTGAGGCACTGCTTAAATCTCGTACTTCATCAGTCTTCTTTGTTTTGCTAGGTCTAGGTGTATCCTACGCAGTTTCTGGGCTGTCGATGTCGGGCATCTCCGTAGGGTCTACTGGAATGAGGAGGTCCATCGACCATTCCTTGGTGATCTCTTCCAATTCCTCCTCCATCATCTTGTAATAGGAATGAAGTTGTTTCTTATGTTTGTCAGTGCACGCTGTGATGTAAATAAAATGTTTGTCTACGTTGAACTTCATCAAAGGCCTGAACCAGTGTAAAGTGTTTGGAGTCATGCGAGGCTCATACTATATGTCTCTCTTCAACTGGTTGTAGTATGTATGGAACACGACATTTGACTATCATTGCTTATTCATGTCACTTGAGTACCACAATGTACTAAACTTCACGGCCAGTGGTTCAAAAGTCTTGATGTCCAGGAAGGTCACACCTTCCGACATCTCCCAGAAAATGGAAACAATCAAGATCAATAGCCAACTGAAATGAAATTCGTACCCTTGATCCTAGGCTTCTCTGCAATCGAGTTCTAATTGGTTCACCAGGTACTTCACCCAGTTCATATGAAGACCTTCTACACACTTCCCTGCGAGGTCAACTACAAAACCGATGACTTGGGTGGGTCATTTTTTTCATACTAACTTCCCTACAATCAATTGGTAGGCGAGGCGCACTGCGCCACTTTGGATAGAATCTACCTTGTAGCCTCATGTTCCCTTCTCGACATCTCCGTAGGTGTATTTGATCCATTGTGCAAGAGCACGATCCATGAATTTTCCAGGATAGAAATCCTGTGGGTCAGGTTCTTCCATACTGAAGCCCGTGATCTGATTGATCAAGGTCGTATCAACTATTATGCGGCAGTCTAGCCACAAGTAACCACCATGGTAACAATATATTAGCAGTTTGACACATGAGTTCACCTCCTGGTGTCGTCTGAAGTGGGGAATCTTCATTACGTTCAGCAAAGTGGATTGTGTGAGGTTCATGGTCCACAATTGGGGAATTATCTTTGAGTTCTTCCCCTTAGTTCTGGTTAGGTACTTGTGTGAGGCTAGCATGTTGTAGACTTTGCGATCTCCAAGGTTGAAGTCGCTAAACTTCAACGCTGTGATCTTATCTTGGTCTTCTTGAACTGCGCGGATCCCCTTATGGAGGTACGCAGTGACCAAGGTGTACTTGAAATCTCTAGGTACATTGTTGTGGTTTACAACACCACTCAAAGGTGGTGTATAGGTGGGTAAGATAGTCGGGATCAATTTAGCATTCACTAGATCATCCCTGTTCTTGGTTCACTTCTCGTCGGATGGTTGGGATGGTCCTTCTCCATGAGCATTCGATGGAGATGCTTGCACTATTTTTGTAGATGAAGCCTGTACACCTACAGATAATCCTCTCTCTGATATGACTCTTTTAGTCATCAGGTCGAGGAGTAATTATGTCATTGATTCTTTGACTGCATTGATATCATCGGACATGCGTGCTCGGGATTAATGATATCGGGTTCACGGTTAACTTAGACACTGCAATAAAAAAGATAGCAAGAGTGCTATGATCACTGTGCGAAATGGTCAAGTTTTCTCAATTAGGTAGGATAATGAAGTAGTTGAAAGGGAAATAAAGGATAAAATTACCATGGTCATCAAAATGAAATAGGGATATGATCAAATTGAATGATGCAACTAAGATTTAGAGTGTTAAGATAGAAATTCAAATAGAGATACTTGTATTTGAAAGGTGAAGATAATAGCTTGTGGACATGAGTGTTTGTAGATATTTCTCACAAGACTGAGAAAAAACACCCCTTTTGCTATAGATAGGCTACACCATTATAAACAAATAAATGTTAGTTTGATGAATCCATTAGATGAGTATGATTGCAAGAGATCAAAAAAAAAAATGGGACATGTTATAACTGTAAAAATTGAAAAAAAAAATATTGGGAAGCAATAATTCCTTTATATTACCAAATGGCTAGGCTTGGGCCTTGAGATGTACACCTAGGGAGAATGGTTAAGCAAGAAAGCTCTCACACTCTCCTTGGGAGTGTTCTTTTTCTCTCCAAATAGCCTCTCTCTCTCTCAAATAAAATGTTTGAAGAAGTGTTCTTTCCTCTTCAAGGGATGATCTCAAACAAGCATGGAGATATGAATTGTCAAGATGAAAGAAAAATACAAGAGGTCTCTAGTTTCATCTCAACATCATAATTGTGCTAAAAAATCATTTTTTTATTGTTGTTTCATGGCCTCTATTTATAGGAAAAATTCAATATTCATTAAAACTAGTTCGAAATGTGAATGACTTGGTTTGAAATGTATATCTACATGCTTGAAAAGACTTGAAATTATCAAAGGACTTGTCATAAATGGTAATGGATCTCAAGCTATAATTGTACACCAATCTAGGAGTACCTTTGTTAGGCATGTTTTCCTTAAGTGCACCGAAGTGTTTGGGTTGTTGCATGTTTGCAAATTGACTCTCAAATAAAAATCCATGTAATTTGCATAGAACTCCCATGGGCAGGCCATGCAAGTGTTTAAAATTTAATTTTATATAGGTTTAGGTCCTCCTTTTGGGATGTTGAATTAATGGCATGAGGTGGAAATTGTGATTTTGTTTTGATGACGTGTCTGTTGATCACCTATATAGATTTGTGAGCAATTTTTAGGTAATAGTTGTTGCCCCATAATGTATGAGGTTAGAATTTATTGTACATTAAAAATGTTTCATCATTTTCTATCCCCATATGCTTGTAAATTTACATGAGAGAGAGAGAGAGAGAGAGAGAGAGAGAGAGAGAGAGAGAGAAAAGATCCATTGGATACGTGATTAGAACCCACCTACAAACATCCTTGGATACATTATTTCTTTATACAAATGGGGGAAATGTCCCATGCTCATAAAATTATCAACATACATTACAATATGGGACAATATTTTGGAGGCTCTTGTCTAAGCATGAGAAATTTTCCAAAAGATCACTAATGATGTTCTATCTAGAGAACTATGGAGTTGAAATTTACATCAACCTTAGGGGAAGCAATAATAGTAAAGGACCTCTCGGAGGAGAGGGATCACTGGAACTTGAAGAGAGAAGTTATGACAAGTACTTAAAATTGAGGGAATTGATAGCTTGTCAAGGTTAGGTATATTCGACCAAAACTAGAAGTTGCAACTATCAAAATGTATGACCCATATTGATGTGTATATGAGTTGATGTTGAACATTTGAGGGGTCGACAAAATTAGAGATGAATGATGACTCTTTGTTCTGTCTAGGCTTCATAATTGTTTAAGAAGATGAAAACCAAGATACCTCAATTGATTCAGGTGGATATCAATGGCCACCCACCTCTTCCATTGACTCATCACAATTCTCCATCTTGGTCATTTTTGTTATGATTTTCGGTCCCTAAACTTTTGGGCCATTTTGAGGCACTAAACGATGTGTTTTGGCCATTCAAGGGCCTGGGGTTCCCATGGAATAACCAATCCCTACCAATAATTATACTTCTCGATTAGATCTTTCCAATGAGATACTAAATGCCCCAAGTAGATATTGTGTGAAAAATTTTCACCCCAGAAAAGTTGATGCATCAACTAACCACCTCGAGACTAATAAACCTTTTAGCACTTCACCTCCCAGGATTAGTGTTTTGGAATTTTAGAGTTCTTGGTTTATGTTAAAAGGTTGTTCTTGAGTCCCATTATATTATATTTTTGTGAATGAAAATAGCCAACATCTCTTTCTCTTTAGAGATAAGATACAACCATTCTATACAGTTTTTGTTCTACAGTATTATGTTATTTTACTCATTAATAGAAGTTGAGTTACACTGTATTTATTTGTTCTTTGGTATAGTTTTATTTGTATCTCATTTAATTCTCAATTTAATCCAAATTAGTGGTATCAAAGTAGTTTGTTACTTGTTATTTGTCGGTGCATGTCCCCGACAAGGTCAAGATACAGAGAGTTGGGTCTCGAGCTAGTTTCACTTGGGAAAGACCTCTTGCCAGCCCAAGAAATCTCCCCCAGTGGAAGAAAAGAGAGATGATAGAGCAAGAGATTCTTTCAAAATATTGCTTGAGGAAGTTATTACGAGGAAAATCTCTCTATGGATAGGGGTAAACAACAACCGACATAAATGACTGCATAAATCAACTCTAATCTCAAGTATGCTATATAGACAAATATGCTAGAAAGACAAGATAAAAGGCCATTTGATGAAGTCCATCATTTGATCACTTGACCCAAAGCAATACACCTGCAACTAGTCCTCAAAAACTAAGAAACACAAGCATATGGTGATGATATATGATGTTAGCACATTCAATAGTATAATCCATCAACATTATAACAAATAAGCCCATGGAATAATAATTCAAATATTTGAAAGATATTAATTGGACGAGAAAAGAGTGTTTATATTAATATATAATCAACAGAGGTGATTGAGTTACAAACTTATGTGTCGACACTGTTCAAAACCAAGAAACTAAGTTCCTTCCAGTTGGGCCTCCACCAATTCAATCCTCCACCAAAGGCAAGATCATATAAGAGAGACAATGAAGTTCTCAATCAATAAGGGAAGATATTGGGGGTTTAACAATGTGTTCAGACTTAAAGGACAAAGGGATGCAGACTCAATGTGAAGTGAATAATTTCTCCAGAGTAACTTTTCTCTCAAAGTTGAATTCTTTCTCCTTTTTCCATAGCACGAATTTTTCCCTTTTATAGCCTTTGAATGGAACTGAAGGGTCCAGTCAGAACATTTCCAATATATGGAAGGCCAAGGATCATTGATCTTGTGACTTAACATGGAAACCCTACACTATTTTTCAATTTTGGGCACATTTCCTGATGTACGCAGGTTGTAGTGGTGCAACCTATGTATATGCATGTTGCATAGAAGGCACGGTGTGTATATGTGGAAAAATTATATTTTTAGCTATGGAATTTTCAAAAAGGGACTTCAAGTCTGCATAGGGAAATGGAAAAAGGCCTTCTATGCAAGATTGCATGGGGTGAGGAAATTATTTCTATAACAAATTCCCCCTAATGTGTGAGGTCATAGGAGTATATGCGATGGCCTGAATACATTATAAAAACCCAGAAGTGGAGTAATGGGGACCTAGCTGGAAGAACTAGTTTCTCATTACAATCTGTATTGAATTTGCACACATAGCTGCCAATTTGAATTACACTATAGATCCATGTGAAAATATACCAAACAATTGTCCATGGCCATGAATAGGAAAATACAAATGTGGTTACATGCCAAAGGTTGTCATGGTCATGAACAAATCCCAGTAACACCAGTCTCAAAATCAATTTGAAGATATTTGTATACAATGGAGTCCAATCTTATCTCCCATGATCACTGAAGTCACACAGGTAATGGTCCAATGAAAAGGTAGTAACAACTTAGGGAATTTGTGGCTACAAATTGATGGCTTCAAGTCTTCTACACAATATCCAAAGGTGAAAGTCTACATCATTGATAAAGGAGTTGAGTTCGAACACAATGAGACTTCATTTGATTACCAGTCACTAAGGTATATCATTAAAAAATGCGAGACAACCTATCGATGATGAAAGTAGGTATCAAGGCACCTAGTACATTATTACAAGTGTGAATAAAGGAGTCAAGGTCGAACACTTGAAGAATCCATCGATCAGGATACATTGGTTTATTCCCAACTGTCGATGGCAAGAGAACCTGCCACTAATGACTACAAGCCTGTAGGTACTCATAGGACTCTAGGTCTCGTTTCCAGAATAGATGAGATGAAATCGATGGAAGGAGACCCGATCAAAGGAGAGAATTAAGGCATCTCTCATCATTTAGCACGAGGTACAAAGGAGATTGATGATTTGGATGAAATTGGACGAAGAACATGTTAATGAACCAACAACCCTGTGCATATTTTGCATGTGCCAAGTGAAAGAGGTACACAAAAAAGACCCTATGAATAGCCGCCAATGAGGAAAACTGCTGACAAAGGAGAGGAAACCACTAATAAGGCTAATGGCATCCACGAGACTACACAAATCCCAATCTGTGAATAGATGTATTGCCATCAAACACAAGGGAAACCACCCAGTCAACGACCAATGATGAAATGTCGACTGCTAGGTTCAAGGTTACCTACCAATGAGGAAAGTAGGAAGAGGGTGTGCAATAGGACTACAACTTCATGTGATTCTGACACAAAATGAGGGTATGGCTGACATGTAAAGTCAAGAGTTATGAGGAATGATCGACATAGGTTGATAGACATCCTTTGAACAAGAGCATGAGACATATGGAAGACTCTGGTAGCATAGACTCAATGATGAAACCATGAGATGCAAGAGGCATCAATCAAACTATCCATAGGGAATGAAAGAGTAATAAGTCGGTAGATTAAACTCTCTATAACGATCTCAACTTCCTAAGGCCATGCTAAACCAAAAATTATGATGACAAGTAGACTCAAAAAAAAATTGCTTTGTTCAAAGGCGACATGAATGTTGCCAATATAAGATAATACTCCCTTCCCGCCCGTCTTTTTTTTTTTTTTCATAGTCAAATGAATGCTATGATATAGCTGAGGAAACAAGTGTCACAAGTAAGAAAAACTAGTTCGATTAGTGGAACATACCTATGCTCGATGCAAGGAGGTGCATGCGGGAAATGGACACTTGGGGGAATGTTCCCTCTTGGGTATAGGGTGTAAAATTGCGAAGGATATAAATGAGGCTCTATTTGGTTAAGGAAGAAAAATTGTTGAGGCAAACAGTTTATAATGCAAAGTGAGAACCGACAATAGGCTCAATACTACAAGCAAGGGCATGAGATGCAATCACAACTTAACGCCAAAAAATGTCCTTTTCCATAATCTTAGTCTACTTTGTTTGAAAAAGGGATAAACTTGTACCAAATAGACATCCTTTCAAATCCGATTTATGAGTGTGAAAGAGACAATTTCACTCAACAATCTTTTCTCTTTTTGAAAACAAGTCGGAAAAGAGCTTAAATCGAACTCACTTGGGAGTCCTCTAGGTATAGGTCAACACGTTTATGAGTAATAAATGAGGTTCAACATAAAGTCATGTATTAGCTATAAGGGACTCCCGGTCTTATGGAAACAATATCTGCATGGGCACCAAATGAAGTAGAGGATCTAACTGGGGTACCCATGTTTGGTAAGTCTCTACCATTTGATAATGACATGACTTGTAGCATATGGAGAGCTCTGTGTCGCTAAAACATGGGTTCGTACCTAAGGCATATGAGTGACATTTATAGGACAATGAAAGTGTGTGTGATGGAATGGATACCTATCCTATATGCTGGGTAGCGAAAATACCTGTCCGTAGTTACGAACGGTCATCATAACACTAAAAACAACAAGAATCCCTGGTGAAAACTACAAAAACCAACTCAATCCATTATTCTATTAGTCCGTTAGGAAAAAATACAATCTATGGTACCATTAACTATGGTAGGTGTGGGTGTCAAAGGGCTCCCAATATCTTGATGACTCAGTTCAATACTCATCCTTGCAGAATCAAAAGTCTGATAAGTGGAGGTGTGTGTACCATGTTTAATAACTCTACACCTTTTATAAGGAAAAGTCTCAAAATGCAGTGGTAACTATAACAATCGGCAAGACCTGTGGGGAAACTGGTCTGGCTCCATGATGAATTAATATGATAGATATAAAAAACAAATCCTGAGGACAACTAGTAATCGAAGAGCACACAAAAAATAATTAAATGGCCAATGTGCACAAAAATAGGATAAAGTGGCTGAAAGGGGCCTCCCTCCCTAAACTAGGTATGCCTCACCCAAGAGGGGCCTAGGACTCCCTGCTAAAGATCATGGATATCCCTTCAACCGACTTCATGTGACCTCATGCTTAACTTCGGTTTAAGAGGAGCCTCTTGATATTACCGATTATACAATGGATTTATCCACTCCCTTAGTCAGACACATATGTTGATTTAATAGCCTTGGAGAATTTTACTCACAAAATCCTATTCCAAGGCACTAAATCTTAAACTAGATTGTGCACCCTAGGAAATAAAATCATTACTAATCAATTTAAATTATAGCATTAATTTTAATGGCCTTGCTTACTCAAAAGGTGTGGTCGTGAAACTAGTGATGTTATGACTCAAAAAGTAAAATAAATGAATATGAATACAATGCAAAGTCCTAACTTCGATTTTCAAGAAATGATATGCTTCCTAAAAAATGCAATTTTCAATTCAATATTGCAATTCTAAGTAAAAATGCAATCTTTATTTATATGCACTAAGATAAATGGCAAAGACTCAAGAGATCAAAATGCCAATCAGTGTAAAATGCCTAATATTGTTTTATTTTCAATATAAGAAAAATGAAAATGCAAGGACTGGACATCATCTTGATATAAAGACTCTATTGTGTATAGACAAAGGCAACACAAGTAGGATATCAAGGAGCAAAACACCCATCCCAAGTTGCAAAGAGAATCAAAATGAAAAGATGATGAGAAAGGCACTACCCAAAAATTCAACCCAAAGATAGGTTTCCCATCATTCCATAGACACTTAGCAGTCACCACAGAGACCCAAGAAGACTCAACAATCATCAAAACCTACCCAACAACCACCAAACCCAACAATCAAGCAACACAGTTTGATGTACGCGATTGTTCAAGGGAAGAGCGCATAAGTACGCAACTTGCAGAAGGACAACACATGTATGTACGTGACTATCAAATAAAAACCCACGTATATTTGTCAAAACATAGCTAGGCTAAGGAGAAGGATGAAATACTCAGACCCAGAGTGGACATGGGCTATCAAGTAATCATACGACAAGAAATTCAATATGAACGAGAGCAATCTAATGAGAAAAACACTCCAAATCCCTAAAAAGAAGATTAATTCCCCAGTACGGTCGCCAAATTTGTTATGAGGAAAATCTCTCTATGGCTAGGGGTAAAGAAGGAAACGACTTCAGAAATCAACTCTAATATGAAGTATGTTATATAGATAAATATTCTAGCAAGAAAAAATAAAAGGCCTACCTCCTCCATACAATCGATGAAGTCCACCATTGAGCACTTGACCCAAAGCAATACACCTACAACTAGTCCTCAAAAACCAAGCAACACAAGCATATGGTGATGATACATGATGTTAGCACATTAAATAGCATAATCCATCAACATTCATAACAAATACGTTCATGGAATAATAATTCAAATATTTGCAAGATATTAATTGAACGAGAAAAGAGTATTTCTATTAATATATAATCAATAGAAGTGAATGAGTTACATACTTCTGTGTCGGCACAGTTCAGAACCGAGAAACTAAGTTCCTTCCAGCTGGGCCTCCACCACTTCAATCCTCCACCAAAGGTAACCTCATATAAGAGAGACAATGAAGTTCTCAATCAGTAAGGGAAGATCTTGGGGGATGAACAATGTGCTCAGACTTAAAGGACAAAGGGATGCAGACTCAATGTGAAGTGAATAATTTCTCCAGAGTAACTTTGCTCTCAAAGTTGAATTCTTTCTCCTTTTTCCATATCTCGGATTTGGCCTTTTTATAGCCTTCAAATGGAACTGAAGGTTCGATTCAGAATGTTTCCAGTATATTTAGGGCCAAGGATCATTGATCTCATGACTTGACATGGAAACCCAACACTATTTTTCAATTTTGGGCACATTTCCTGATGTACGTGGGTTGTAGTGGTGCAACCTATGTATACGCATGTTGTATAGTAGGAAAGGTGTGTATATGTGGAAAAATTATATTTTTATCTCTGGGATTTGCAAAAAGGGACTTCAAGTCTGCATAGGGAAATGGAAAAAGGCCTTTTGTGCAAGATTGCATGGGGTGAGGCAAACCTGGCTATAACAGAAGCCCTCATGCAACAGCAGAACAAGATTATGGACAAATTCAACCAGATCCTTCGATGATTTTCAATGGTAGGCAAGGCAGCTTAAATAAGAAGCCATTTCATAGGTGCAACACACTTCAAGGTACATGTTAAATTTGATATCCCCTTATTTGAAGGCTAGATAGATGCATATTCTTTAGAGAAATGAATGAATCTATTAGAAGGGTATTGAAACATTGAAAATATCATTTTCACTCTCCTTAAATGTCTCCCCTATATCAAATATTGGTGGGAATGTTAATGGGAGAGACATAACAAAGATGAGTCTATGAAATTTAGGATAGGCCCACTTGGGTGGCCTTTGTTTATGCCCTCAAGGAGGCATTATACCTTGTCGGAAATTATGATGATCAATACACAATATAGATGACTTTATGTCAAGAAAGAGACCAGGCAGTGTTGGAGTACACTAACATATTCCATACCTTATGATTAAAGTTGGGTATCAGAGACTCTAAATGGCACGTAGTTCTGAAGTACTACAGTGGCCTACATAGGTACATCCAAAAAAAGATGGATTTCTCGGACATCTCCTCACTGGGGTTTTTAATCGATATGATGTCAAAATCTATTATAAATTTAAACCATGGAATAAGTTGGAGCTATACTCTACAAATCCACAACAACAAAAGCATGGAAAAGGTGGCCCTAACTCATAGAACAAGGGACAAAGAAAGGAAGGCCAACCACAAGACAATCAGTCCAAGCCATAGGAAAATAAGGGTAATGGGAAGACAAAGAAGGACATTGGAAAATGGTGTGAGTTCCAAAAAATCCCTTGGCACAACACTAATGAATGTTGCTCAAAATAGTCATTGTTGGTTGAGATTAAATAAAAAGAGCCATACCTCGAATCAAAATATTATTTGGAGTAGGATAAGGGAAAGTGGATGATCGATGCAAAACCTGGTGCTTCGATTGAAACCACAAAGATCCAACTAGATGAGTTAGAGGAGATTGAGAAAGGGGAGTGCCTCTTCCATTAACAAATGTCAGTGAAGGGAACCCCACTGCATTTAATTATTGACAGTAGGAGCCAGAAGAACTTGATATCAGTTGAGGTCATCAAGATATTGAAGTTTCTAATGATGCCACACCCCAAACCATACACTATTAGCTGGTTGATCTAGGGATGAGACCTTTGCGTTAGCCAACAATGTCATTTGTCGTGCAACATCAAGCCCTTCAAAGATGAGGCATTGTGTGATGTTTCCCCACTCAAAGTTTGTAATGTTATTTTAGGACAACCTTATATGTAAAAATATCATGATGTTTATGAGTCTCGAACTCGTAGTGTTATTATCACTCTAGGGGGTCAATCCTATACTATATATGAGTTAGTTCTTACTATTGAAATTTCATTGATCGCGTTAAAACAATGCCAAAACATAATATCACAAACTGCAAAGTTTGTCCTCTTCATGGTTCATTTAGAAGGGGGGTAAAAGGTCACTGTAAGCACACAACTTCAACATAGGGTCTCTCTACACAACAAAAATAGGTGGACAAGCTTGTAGAGGAATAAAGAGACCTCTTTGCTTCACCTATAGGGGTGCCTCTGCATTGTCAAGTAAAACATCCCATTGATTTGATACCTAGTTCTCCTTTTCCCTATGGTCGAATATACAAATGTTCCCTTTTGGCGAATGAGGAAATTAAGCATAAAATTCATGAGCTCATCCATAAAGGGCATATTCAACCAATATCCTCACCTTATGGGAGCCTAATTTTGGTGTAGAAGAAGGATAGGACATGGTGGCTCTGTATTGATTATAGAGCCTTGAATAACATCATTGTCAAGAACTGATTCCTTATCCCCCATATTGATGAAATTTTTTATCAGTGCAAGGGTGCTAAGTTCTTTAGCATGAACGATTTGAAGTCAAGCTATCACCAAGTTCTGATAGAACCAATTGATATATGGAAGAAAATCTTCAAATCTAAAGAAGGCCTCTTTGAGTGATTGGTCATGCCTTTTGTCTTGACTAATGCTCCAGCGACATTCATAAGGATGATGGATGATATATTATGGTCGTTCAAAAAATATTTTCTAGTGGTCTATTTGTATGACATCATTATCTTTAGTTGAACAAGGGATGAGCACTTGCAACACATTCAATGGGTCTTGAGCACCCTATGGAAACACAAGTTATATGCCAACCTAGAGAAATGCTCATTTAGCATGAAAAGAATCCAATACTTAGTACACGTCATGGATGAACATGGGGTGCATGTGGACCCAATCAAGATCCAAGTCATTCACAATTGGAAAACTCCGACGACTCTGATAGAGATCTACAGCTTCTTGGGCCTCACCAACTTTGACCATAGGTTCATGTTGGGTTTCTCTCATATATCTTGGCCCTTAATTCAAGTGAATAAGGGTCGAGCTAAAGCCAATTTTTCCTGGTCTCAATCATGGTAGAAAACATTCAACATAGTTACCAACTTAACGAGAATTCTCCAGAGTTCTCATTTTTCAAAGGTTGAATTTTTTACCCCTATTTCAAAAAATGGTGCTACCGGTAGCATTGTTTTTTGAAACGGGGTAAAACATGGGACCTCTGAAAAACAAGAACTCTACCGGTGGCACCTTTTTTTTCGCAGTGGTTAAAATTTGGACCCATTCAAACCTGTTGCATTGATAACTTATGTCATTGTGGACAAAGACCTTAAAATTGGCCCTTGAAATGAAAAGTGGTGCTGGCAGTAGCACAAATTTTTTTGGGGGAGTTAAAATTATCACTTGATTGAAACTGTGGCCTTGACAACGACTACCATCGTCGATATACAACTCAAAATCGGCTCCTAAATCATTACTTTAAAATTATTTTACAAATTTTCAAAATTTAC
>SNQJ01S0096641.1:11025-31468 GCA_010110895.2 Picea sitchensis | reverse complement strand
CCTGGATCAAAAATCCACCCAGGGTAAAGGGAATCCTAGGCTAGGCTGAGATTACAAAGTCTCCAGGAAGGATTATGTCCCCATGAGTCCACTCACATCCACAACTTATAGTCCCTCATTCCCCACATGCCTATCCCACCACAGGGAGTGTTCCCCTTCTTTTCTCAACAGTCCTTTGGCTGCCCCACTCCCCTTCTTGGGCTTCAACAACAGGCCAGACATGAAGTATCAAAGCATTACAACTGTCGTGAGGCTCCCTCTGGGAAAATCACTTCCCCATCAACCTCTCTCACCTAGAGAGAGTTGCTCACATGCCTGAAAACCTACTTCTTCAGTCCAAATCCTAGGCCAATCCATTCAGGTAATCACAACAACAAAAATTGGTATGGATATGGTAATGACAACAAGCCACACCATTCCAGAATAAAATGTGGGCAACAACAACAAAATGGCTAGGTTGCGATATGGCTAAGGCACTGCGCAGTCATGTTGTGCTTCACAGGATAAAAATGGGTTGGCTTCATGGATTTGCAGGTTTCGAAGCTTGCATGAATGTTGCAGAGGTCAACGATGGAGGAAGTGGATGGTTGCGTGAATGTTCAATGTTTGAGGGCATGCGTGCATGGGGAGCATGGGAAGAATGGCTGAGAGAACCCCCACAATGACAAATTTCCTCACATAAAACTGCATGTGCCAAGATTGACACATGGCTCTCTTGGGAGCTCGTTCCTCCCCACTTGGAGTTTGTTCCTTTCCCCATAGGAACTTAGGATAACATGAGTCATTTCCCCAAACCTTAAAGTCTTTTAGGAATATATTATAATATTCCCTTAGAGATAAGCCCATAAGCTTATCCCTTTTCCTAGCCTCTTAGCCCCTTTCCCTTTCCCTTCCCAGTGGAGCTTAGGCCCCCTTAACTCTTTCTTCGTGGTCGGTCTACATGCAATGATGTATTTTTATTAATGATCTTCATAATTACATATACATAATTAGGCTCACTAGCCTTAGCATCTAGGCTCTCCAGCCTAATATTCACATAAGCCTCCCAACTTATAAACACTTGGCTCACCATCCTATAAACAAAATTACAATTCAACATGGGCTCGATCTTGGGGTATTACACCAAATCTTAACAAACCACCAAAAAATATGAAACCTTAGTTAAGAGAAGCGACGAGATCCCAAGCAAATGACAATACGAAAATGTGGTATACCAGAAGAGAGGAATGAGTAGAGTTCATTTACTTCACGTAGTTTCAACTGTCAACCAAACCACCAATTATTAATTGCATCCAACAAAACCTTACACGGTGGAGTGCACTCAACGCCAATTCAAATCAAACCTCATGCCATACATAAAACCATCAACTTCACCATTTTGATATATATCCCATACAAAAGATAAGGAGCATCATTGTTTTAAAAGAAACCGAATTATATAAAACATCAAGTAACATGAAGTATGACATATGTGTCTTGCATTGTAAATTGAGTTCATTTGTGCTTGTGTGCGATGACCCTAACATAACTTTGGAACCTTTATATGATATCATTGGTGACATACGGAAAATCAAACTTGAACAACCCATTTTTTTAACACATTGCATTCATATAATAACACATCTTGCATTTTGTATGCAACATGATTTTTCTTGGAGGTTCTTTTCTTTTCTTTTTGATGGATAACACATCATTAAAATGAAATATGAGGATGGAGACATCGTTAATTACCATTATAGAGCCATTTTGTGTATATGAGAACATCAAACTTCGATCACACTACAACCTTTCTATGAAATTCATATGTATAGAAAGAAAAAGGATGGAAACAACTTATTACGCTTTTCTCCTAATGGGTCCCACCTATTAATTCTATAATAGTATAAATATAATTTATTGCAAATATTTGCAGAAAGGATTCTAATTTCTCTTTTATGCATCAACAAGGGGCATCCATTCATAAGTATCACTTTCCATCTCATTTCCCCCTAGGGTCACGTGGGGTTCCCCCCTTGAGGTGATCACTTCACTTCTAAAGTAAAGGAGTACCTATCTAAGGTGACAATGGGTAGGTATTCTCCTAGTTGTTGCCATCTTGTGGTTTGGATCGAGATTTTCCCAAGCTACACTTTGTGCGATACATGGCCATGATATTTATTTAAAGAGCACGGAGAGTCATTTTCCGATGATCAATTGTGATAAACTCTCTTATCAATCTCTCTCTAACCTTTTTATTTTGCATTAATAAATTTTCTCCAAGTGGCCACGTTGGCTAAGGCTATGGATGTTTCCACATAAGGGTTTTACCACGTGAAAACATCAGTTTGTTGATCTTTGATCTGGTTGTGTGAGTGGTTACTGAAGGTGTTCGTCCTCTGTTGGAATACTTGTGTTGTCAAACATGAGGAAAATAAGTACACGTAATAAATGTTCTTAGAATTTTGAAAGTTAAAAAGATGTTGTTGAAATGGAAGTTGATAGTAATGTACCTGAGTGGGCGGCGTTACAAATCGCCAAAATTCAACAGATAGCAGAAGAGTTGGCTTGAGAGGGACCAATTATTTTTGAGGACCAATCCTTGACACTAGACAATTCCAAATACAATCAGGAGAAGAATGAATTGCAAATAGAGAAAGTTCATGTCAAAAATAAGAAGATAACTTAGAAGTGGAACTCAGAGGTAGACGTTTCTGGGGTCGGGCCTTCTGGACTTCTCAAGTTACACATTACCACTAGAGATGCTCTAGATCATTCTATTTCATAGAAAGAGCTTGAAAATATTAAATTGAAGAAAATAATAAGTGATCTAGAGGACGCCTTAAGTCCTAGACCTATGTTTGCAGAACCATTGTCTTTCATTGTTCTAATCCAGTGCCACATGACACACCAAGCAAATAAGCTCGAGTAAGGAAGGTTGTTAAATTGTTAAGCGAGATAAGAGTGTATGTCACAGAGAACATAAATAAGAAAATCAATTTCATTTCAGAGGGATGGGAAGTTAGCACTAATTTAAGAAACTTGTCACAACATATTGCTTCTCTTGTGGAGTATTTTCAAAAATATTTATAAAATGATGAATTCATCTAGAAAAATGATTTAAGCACTTTTGTGTCACAAGTATCAAGTTTGAGTGATTTCAATAGAAAACAACAATATTTTCCTTCGAAACATAGAATAAAACAAATAAAGGTTGGTCAGTTGGAAATAATACAAATGCTATGAGAATTGATTGGAAAACTGTAAAAAGATTGATGATAAAAAAAGTATTTCATTTTTCAAATCACTTAAAATAGTTAAGGAACTTGAGGACCCACAATTAATAAGAGAGTCCATGCTAATAACCAAGGAGCAAGTAGAAACAAATTTAAACATAATGAAAGCTTCATGGGGTAGTGAGTTTGACAACCTCACTAACGTTCTAGAGGAAGAGATTAAACGATGGTTAGTTAGCTTTGAGAATGATAATGAATATCATCTGGCATCAATTCAATTGTTAGACTTCAAATCAATGCAATGGAAGATGAAATATTTTTGCTCCGGGTAAAGCAAGACATAATGGTTCCGCCATTAAAAGACTATATCGAAGAGTGGCTCAAGAAATTGTTAGAACAAATAACTAATCTTGGGTAACTACCGAGAAGCAGTTGCATCGGAAAATTTTGAGCTTCAATTATATATATATATATATATATATATATATATATGAAGACTCAGGAAAGGAAGTGAGAGAGATCCATCCATCATTCCACTTTCATTTTTGTGAGTAAATTTTCTTTTTGAAGCATTTCCCTTGTTTCTTTCAAAACTTTGATCATCCAACTTCATAGGTTTATTGTTTACTTATAAAGTCGATCCTTGATTTCATTTATTTTCTTGTTCTAGGTTACCTATGTTATATATGGTCCACGAGATCCACATACTAGTCCAATAGGGTGAGCACATTCCTTTAATCGTTTAAGTATAAGGAATATTATGTAGTGTTGTTGCACACATTTTATTTGAACTCGGATATCAATTTGTAATATTTTTTACTCTCGTAGAGAGATATTCTAGGAGTTCATAACTTTTGTGATTTATGATTTTTATGTAAGCACGAGATCTTGAGTGTGTTTCTCATATGCATCTTATGATATTAAATGAATGAAATAATTTAAATCTCTCTAATTTTTGGACCATCAATCTATTTTTTGTCTTATGAGTTTTTCTTCTAATCTCTTTCCTCAATACACAAATGAATGGATTTGATGGAATGGATGCAGATATTTTGTATATTTTAAGTGAGGTCATTATTTTTTCGTTGTAATTTATTTGTTATCCTTTCAGTTATTTTACCACCTGGTCCACTCTTAGGTGTAGATGATATGAATGTTTAAATCTATTGTTTGTATGAGTATACTCAAAATTTGAGTGATAAAGAGGAGTACCACCTCTATAAAATAGAAGAGGGGATCTTGATGACTCTTTACAAGAATACCCTTCGAGGTTGACTATTGTCCCTAATAGGAAAACAAATTAATAGTAGATAGGTGTAAAATTATCTAAGACACCCTCAACAACTTGAATCGCTCAAATTGAAGGTGTTTTAAGACCTGGACATGCATTTTTATGAATTCTAGCATGTATTTTGCACAAGGGTAGAAATTACAGTTTAAAAACAAAACATGTATTTCTTAAGTGTGAGTGTGCATTTTTAAATGTGGAGGCTCTAACAAGCTTGAATTAGGGTTTTATGCAAGAATAGAAACCATAATCATAATCATTTGTATCATCATATATCGATAACTTTTTCATATACATATGGCTTAAATTCTTTGACTTCTTAGTCTAACACATTTACTTGCTCCCTGTTTCCAATGCATCATAAGCATGGTTTTTAGTGTAAAACATTAATTTATTTATTTTTTCACTTTATTTCCCCTTGTCAGAACTCTGTTTCCCATGCTCATCGTCGAATATCCAACAAAAAATTCCCCTAGCACGTTGATTCTCTAATGGCATGTGCCCATCTGATTGTCGCAATACTAATGGATGTTTCCTACCATAGTGTCACACTGTCGACGAAAGTTGCCTGCCATAACATCGCAACGCCGATGGAAGTTGCATGCCATAACGTCGTAATGTTGAAGGGCATTGCACACCTTATTGTCAAACCTCTGACGACCAAGGCCCTGCCATAACATCACAACTTTGAGGGAAAGCGCATCGATGCTCTGATGGTACGTCCGACAAACTTTGCACACCATATCGTCGCAACACTGACGGACCACATAAGTATTGCAACGACCGCTTGATAGATCAAAGTTGTCCATAAAATTCCATGTAGCAACGTTTTTTTGTTGAACACACATCTAAATATGGTCGTTACGGTTGCGATGATTAATTTCGACGAAAGTTTGGTGGATTAAATCTCTCTACAACTACCATGTGGTAGCTTTGTATGTTGGACGTACGACAGATGGATACAGGCGTCGGTGGTGCGATGAAATTGGTTCGATGAACATTTGGAATCATGTTCATCGGAAGTTCAACGTTGAATTGTCGAAACGACATCAAAAAGACGTTAGAAATTATGCCAAATGTACTAGTGACAAAACCTCAATATCTAACCCTTAACCCTAAATTCATAACCCTTTGTCTTCAATCCTTTAATGATGAACCCTTAATTTTGAACCCGTACTGCTCGACTCTTAGATAAGGGGTGATTCTAAATAAAAAAATTATTAAAAAATCAACCAATTACCAATATAAAAAGTCTTGATGTTATAAGAGTTCCCAACTTTTCCCCATTATAGAGAAAGAGGAGAAAACACATCAAATAAAATTGAGCTTCATAAATCTTTGATGGATTTGATATTTGAATTAATGGATTAAGGTGTTTCAAAACAAGATACTTCAGGTATTTAGCACATAAGATTACATCTCGGCTTTAATTGAAGAATTGATAAGATGCTTCCACTTTACTTAAGCAACAATCATTCACCACATGTGGAGAGCTAGTACATCATTTACATTGTGCACACCACTTAAAATAAATTAGTGACCTTGACATCTCAACCTTAAAATAACCGAAGATTCCCTTATAGGTACACATTGACCTATATGGGAAAACAACCACATGATGTAAGATGAATTAAACCTCAGTGGAGCATGTGATAACACTCTACTTTCACAAACATGAATCACTTCTTATGACTAACATTTAAGCTTTATAATGTTTTTAAGGAGTTGACATTGGGATTAGAAATGGACAAAAYGAATGATCTTAAATGCATAACAYATTCACCATTAACATTTAACTCTAAACATATAGTCCTCRACCCAAAATTCATAACCTTCCTTCAACCCTATAATGATCAAACCTTAATCCTCAACCCTYAATCTTATACCTTCATCCTCAACTTTCAACCCTCRATCTTATTCCTTAAGCATCTACCTTTAGTGCTTGATGTTGAATGTTATACCCATAACCCTAAGTTAGTAACCCATAACTCTTATTCCTTAACCTATAAATGTAAACTCTTCCTTTTCCTTAACCCATAAACCTAAACCATACATTCTAAGGCATATCCTTAAATAAGTAGATCCTTAACCATAATGATCCTTAAAGCTTAACATTGAACCTTCAATGAATTTAACTATTTGATGAAAAATATAGCTTATAAAGTTTCAAAATGAAGCAAGTTAAAAATAAGTGTTCATTTTCAAATCCGAGTGGGTTAGCTCAAGTGGATGCATGCTATGGTTATAATGCAAGAGGTCTCGGGGTCAAATCCACGACGAGCCAAAATTGTTGATATTGTTGGGCCTCACTCCATGTCTGCACCGAGTTAGGCCTAGTAATTAGGGCTGACAGTGCGATTTCTTCCATCGAAGAAAAAAAAAGCACCCATTTTCAAATTTTTAGAATTTTTCCTTCCAAAAAATACAAAAATCATTTATGAAATAATTTTAAAAAATATAACATTCATAATACACATTTCTTCTATATTTAAACATAAAAAGTCAATGTTTCCTCTAGAAAAATAGTTAATAAAGAACGTGTTGCATTTAAAATGTGCACAATGAAACATTGAAAAGTCAATTTTTAGGTCAGTTTTTAGGACAAATATAGTAGTGAATACAATAAATGATATAATAAATTATAGATTAGTTCATGATTCATGTTTTCTAAGATTAGAGGCCAGGTATCGACTAGAATCATGATTTTAAAAATATTGGAAGAAACAAGGATGGTTCTTATGGTCCAAACCATGAGTTGGGACAACAAGATAGGGATTTACTTCCTAATTCATTATTTTTGGGTTCAAAGTTACGAATAAGAGTTCGAACCACAATAAAATCTTTACAAGTGGAATATTTTAACTATGAGAGCAAAACTTGATTTCAAAGGTTTAGGTAAACATGGATGGTTCTTGTAGTCCAAATCATGTGTGAGGCTAAGAATTAGGGAATAAATTTATATTCCATGTTAGTAAAGCTTAGGGATCATGCCACGACCCTAAACCATGATACATTCCTTAAATATGGAATATTTGTAGTATAGGGGGGATCTTGGCCTAACCACAAGGATTAATATATGAAATGTCTATGCTTTTCATGGCCCAAGCCATGATTTGGGATTGAAAAACAGGTTTTTGGTCCCTAATAAAGTATTTTGGGGCTCAAAATCCATGTACAACAACCTAGAGGAATATATGCCTACTTTCATGGATTGGACAAGATTTAGATGATTCTCGTGGCCAAGCCATGGTTTTGAGCCAAAAGTAAGTACTTAATTCCTAGTCCATTATTTGGGGACTTAGAAACTAGGTACAAGGCCTAGAGGAATCTTTACTACACAAAAGGAATATGGGTTTGATTTAAGGATTGGATGCAATAAGGATGGCTCTTATGGCCCAAGTCATGATTGGGGACTAAAAAATGAGGATTTAGTCTCTAATCCATGTTTAGTCCAGATCAAAGGCCATGGACACAACTTTGAAATATAACACATGCCCTATAGGTGGAATATTTACATTATAAAGGAAATATGGACTTATCTTAAGAATTGGGTGCAACAAGGATGATTTTTGTGTCTCGAGCCATGGTTTGGGGTTGAAAACTAGAGATCATGATTTCATAGCTCACAAGACATGTGTAAGGGCCTACAACATAATACAAACCTTATAGGTAGAATATTTACCTTATGAGAGGAACATGTGCATGATTTCAGGGATTGGATGCAACATAATGGTTCTTGTGGGAAAATCCATGGTTTGACACTAAAAACTAGGGTAGTTCATAATCAAAGAGTTTAGGGTTTGAAAGCCCACATATGAGGCCCTGAAACATAATACAACCTATCGGTGGAATCTGTGCCCTATGAGAGGAAAGTGAGCTCAATTTCAAGGATTGGGGGCACTAAAAATGGTTCTTATAACCAAAGTAGTGGTTTGAGGTTAGAAGCTAGGGATTTAGTTCCTAATCCAAGTTATTCAAGCTTAGAAATAATGTACACAACCCTAAATCATGATATTTTCCCAAAGATGGAATATTTATCCTATATGACAAATATGGGTCTAATTTCAAAGATTATGTGCAACAACGATGGTTATTATGCTATGAATATGATTTAACATATTCATAATAAAAATTAAATTTTTTTAACATATACTCGTACTTATTTTCATAAATGCAATACAATCAATAATTAAATTGTTATGATTTTGTGTTTTTAATATTTTTATGTACACAATTAAATTACAAAAAAAATCTACACAATTAAATTATCAAAGAAAATTAATTATTTTTCAATCTAAAAAAAATCTATATAAAAGAACATTTTTCAATAAAACATATGTAAAAATATGTATTAAAGAAATGAATGTGATCACTAAAACCAAAATCAACGTTGAAATTTGAAAATAAAATAATCATTCAAATTTGAAGATTTTGACAACTCCAACATTTTTCAATAAAATCTATGTAAAAATATGTCTTAAGAAAGTGAATGCAATCACTAGACCCTAAAACCCAAACCAATAACAAGGTTCAAATTTGAAAATGAAATAACCCTTCAAATTTGAGGATTTTGATAACTGCATTGTTTTAGGGTTGGAATTTGTCAATAAAATAATGATTTTGATAACTGGATTCACTGTTTTGACATTTTCAAAAACAATGGTGACAGTTATGAGAATTCTTAACCATATTTAACTATGAAATTCCATGGCTCCCTGCAACGAATTCAAATCCTAAAACATATATTACACATATATCCAAATTTGACAACGCATCAACGAGGAGAAGCCACATACACATGCCCTCTCACTTAAAAAACAATCCCATTCCCCAACGTTTTAACAGCGTACACAATAAAATATTCCCATTGATTTTAGGGTTTAGTGCCAGTTATATTATATTTAAAACAGCCATTAATGCAAAACACTGGAAGTCATGTCAATAATTAAAGCTCAGATGACCGCCCAAAAATGGTCACCGATCAGTCACTGTTCAAGCTTTCAAGCTTTCTTAAGCCACTGACCAGAAGCCCATTGGTGCAAGCAGTCAAAGATAAGAGCAGACAGGTAGGCACACGAGTATTCAGCACTCATTTCAAATACTTTTTGGCTGACAAAAATTGCAGCGGACGTCGTGAAAAGTTATATTCCGTGTTTTTCTAACACTGTAAAATTCTCAACGAAAGTTGTAAGCGGTACCGGCAAAGACTTTTCCATGCCGCGTATTCACTGCAATTTTTGGATATCGTCACGCTCACGCTAAAACTGTACGTATAAGACATGCACGCCTGCAATTCCTGCAACCCTTCGGTCGATTAATAGCGATGGCTATTCACTGTCAATCAACTGAATATGATTGAAGCTCACCTCGCTACAAGTAAAGTCATTGTCATGATGATGGATGGCGAATCGAGATACATTTGTCCGTCTCTCTGAGTAAATCTGGAGCGAAAAATAGAATCTCGTGGCCATCTCTAAATGTGGCAATAATTGCCATTCATTCATATCGCACTGTGACGAAACGCATCCAATTAATGCTGCTTACGTACTCGTGTTGCAACCGATACTTATTTCAAACGACGCGGGATTTGATTCCTGGACTCAGTCTCTACCTAACCCTAGAAGAAATTATTCGATTGCTAAGCTGGCCAAATTTTCCGACTACATTCAGGAAATTTGAACGGTTGCTTGTGACCAAGACAAGAATGTGTATTATTGCTCCTCATTTTCGTAAACCAGAGTTTCTCAATGCATTCGCAGTGATCCACATTTTAACCTAAGTTCTCCCAAAAGCCAAATTATCTAAACAAAAATGTGGTTTCAACTTGCAGATATTTAGCAGTGGGGTACTTACTTCAATTATGATTGCAGAGAAGAGGGGCCTGTCGAAAAGGAAAATGAAACGATGTGCTAGTGTAATGCTGAATCGTAGAATTTGATTATCATTAAGAAGCCACATTTTGTTGAAATGATTCTTAGTCAAGCTCAAAATTTGATGTACAATTCGAGATAAATGGATAACCATGATTGCTATAAACATGCACAGCACTTGGTTTTTAATTACTCATATTGACATTCATATGCAGACATTTTTACAAAATAAATATAAACATAGTTGACAGATCTATGGTATATGTTTAATGGTAAGTGCTTAGAATAAAATAAGAAATAGTTTTTATTGATGTTATGTTTAATGGTAAGTGCTTATATTATTAGAATAAATCAAAATAGATTTTATTAATGGTATGCTTAATAGTGAGTGTCTATATTATATTAGAATAGAATAAAATAAATTTTTTTTTTTAAACAGAGATCTATAAAATTTAGGTTAATTATTAATCAAGTTTTATATTTATTGTTTTAAGTTTGGAAAATAAAATCTACAATTATAAGAACTTAAACTTGAATTTTATCTCTAAGTAAAGAGAGAAACTTGATTATGAATGCTTTCTTTCAAATTGTTTCAAGTTTTCTTATGTCAAATAAGGATTAGCTTTTACCTATTGAAAATTTAGGTAAGTGAAACCAACCCTTAATATGGCTGGATTTTAGGTGTCTCCTTCAGCTAGTCTAGTTTCTAACTTGGGTAGCTTTATAGAACCAGGCCCATTGAAACCAATAGCTCTAGCTAGATTTGACTTATTTTTAAATTAGTTTAAAACACATTGACCCCATCCCTTTACCCTTCACAATGATAGTAAGAAACAATGGCTTACACATGTTATTTCAAGCAGCTAAATTATATTACATATGATAATGTAATTCCTTATTAGGATATTGAAATAGTGTCAATAAAGACTAACCCAATAACCATTAGTATTGTAAATTTTACCTAATACATGATACATATTACTCATATTAATTTAAATAATATAATTTTTCCTTAGTATGGCTGGATTTTAGGTGCCTCCTCCAAGCTAATCTAGTTTCTAACTTGGGTAGCCTTATAGAACCAGGCCCATTGAAACCAATAGCTCTAACTGAATTTGACTTAAATTTATTATTTTTAAATTAGTTTAAAGCACATGACCCAGTTGTTTTACCCTTCACAATGATAGTAAGAAACAGTAGCTTACACATGTTATTTCAGGAAGCTAAATTATCTTACAATGATAGTAAGAAACAGTAGCTTACACATGTTATTTCAGGCAGCTAAATTATCCTCTACATATGATAATGTAATTCTTTATCAGAATATTGAAATAGTGTCAATAAAAACTAAACCAATAACCATTAGTATTGTAAATTTTCCCTAATACATAATACATCTTACTCATATTAATTTAAATAATATATTTTACTTCTATTAATACAACTAAAATAGAAGTTTCAATAAAAACTAAACCAATAATCATTAATTTAAATAATATATTTTACTACTATTAATACAACTAAAATAGAAGTGTCAATAAAAACTAAACCAATAATCATTAGTATTAATCATTAGTATTGTAATTTTCCCTAATACATAACACATCTTACTCATATTAATTTAATACATAACCCATCTTGCTAATATTAATTTAAAGTTGATACAACAGAGATAGACAATTATTTTATATATATAGAACACCCAGACAAAAACAAAAAATGACTCACATTTTTTTAATATCTCTGATATCACAGTATGAACAGTTGAGTTACCTGAACATAGCTGACGCAAGTAATAAATAATGTTCAGTCTACCTAGCTAAACATAACTATAATAATTTCTAATTTCATGATCAGAATGCTCATTAGCTAGATAACTATAGAAAAACCTTTTATAACACTATAAAGTCTTCCCTTGATAATTCATTTTTGTTTATTCCTGTCAATGTCAAATTGGACGAAAGGCAGCTTCCAACCAAACTAATTCATTTTGTTTATTCCTGTCTCGGACAGATTGGACGAAAGGCAGCTTCCAACGAAATTTCAAGATATATTCGACATGGAATGATGGCAAAATGACTCGTCTTTCCACGTCTATGACTCGGCCGAGGACTTGAAGCAACGTATAAATCTCTTAACCACCGATTAAATGTCTTAAATTCCGAGCTGAACCACAGGGAACCATGGCATCTGCCGCTTTATCAGGTATTTTTCGTCGTCTTTTAATCATTCCAAAACTTGACAATGTCATTTCAGTAATCATCTTGTACCAGAGACTATTGTCTGTCAAAACAGATATGGGTGTGGAATTTGAGTGCTTTGTTTCTGTAAAGTGTAACTTTGTGTGAGAGAATCGTAAGAAAGGTCACATTTAGGTAGTCGTATAACGTACCAAACATTAAAACGGCAATGATTAAAAGACAAAATCTCATTTACCACCTTTCTGCCTGCTGTATAGCCAGCTAATTGCCTTCCACGTTTCCCATTAAATACGAAACCTCATTGACTATATGCTTCAGAGTTCTATGCTGAGATTCAATTGCCCATCAAACACGAAACCTCGTTGACTATATGCTTCAGAGTTCTATGCCGAGATTCAATTTAAAAACTGTTGATGTTAATAGCATTTCCATGTCTAAAGGTTTTGTCTTCGTCTGTTAAAATTTTCATTTTACTGTTAGAACCAAAAAGCTTAATGAAGTATATATGGTTAATGTTCTTAACAAATTATATGGTTACGTTTTTAACAAATTTATATTTTGATGGTTTTGAAGGAAGAAAAATGATTTAGAGTATCAAAATTATAAAGCTATTTGATAAAACTGTCGAATTTCATTCCTACATCGTTCGAGCTCTAAATTTCCAACTGCCCAAGTTGGTTCAGACAATGATGGTAAAGTAAATATTGTGCTAGGGTTTTCGCAAAACGTACCCTTTTCGGGGGCGCTTTTTCGCGCGGTTCCAGGTCAAACTCGGTTGCCAATCAGCATTATCGTCAGGCAAGCGATCTTCTCGCAATTCTGGGATGCCGTGGGGTTTCAGCGTCTCCCAATCAATCTAGACATGGCCAGAAACAGGGCCGATTGCTTTCGCCAAATCTCGAAAAAGATTGCCCGATAAAATGCATTTTGCATAAACTTTAAAGTTTAAACAACGCCTTGAAAACCCGGGTAGGAGGGTTTCCTGCAATATATCCAGACACTGTCAGATAAACACGTAGCCAAATCCCTAAGAGAACGGTCCTGCGGCCATCCGGTAAATAAGACTGAAACTACGATATATTTCACACGTGATAATTTAAAAATCCACGCACAGACATGGATATATATATTATATATATTGCCACTTGCGTAACGTAATCTTATAACTGCGTAAAAAACTAATAGATCTTAAGAAGCGCTGCTTCAAGTACAAACAGAGGTCACCGGTGCTCTAGATCTATATTCAGAGAACCCGAAGATAGTAAACGAAATATGTAATTTTTTTTAATAAAACCCTAGTTAATGAGTGTTCTGTATTTATGATTTGACTGAAAATCGAAATATGATTACCAAAATAACCGAGATTTGCAGGTTACAGCAAGCAAATTAATGGCGATCTCTACGACGAAATACGGCAGAGTACATTATGTCCACTCGACTTCGTTAATGGCGGTCTCTAATAAATGCTCGGAGAGAATTTCCATACCGCATTTTCAATGTCATGATGGAGAAGAGATTTTATTCAGCGCAAACTGCTCATCAGACAAGCTAATAACGAGAGAGCAATCATCCTAGGTTAAGATTCATAACCTATGTACATGCACTTGAAATTGAGATCAGTAAAAAACTATTATATTGCTCACCGAATCACCACCGTGATTGTGATTGTATCGAGATTAGTGAGAGTAATTTAGATATTTAAAAAAAAATATTGTATAAAGAGAAATTTGGTCATTTTACATTTTAAGGAAGAGATTTTGAAGACATTAAAAACGATTTTATTGTTTCTACATCGATTGATTTGTTGATGTTGGGTTCTTACCTGTCAACAAGGAGAGACTTAACATGTGAACTTAAAAAAATTCAAATATTTTGATATCATGTTTTGGTTATGGTGTAAATTGATAAAATTATGACATATCTCAAAGCCAAATGTTCCTACATCCCAATGTGTGAAAGATCTAGTGAAAAAAACACTTTGAAAGATTAGTGAAAAAACTTATATATAATGGAAAAGATCTCTATACTACATAAGTGGGTAAGTTAATAAGAATGATAAAACAAATAACATTTCTTAGGTTATATTTAAAGTTGTTCAGACAAATAAGCTTTTCTCTAAATTATTACAACAAATAAGCTTTGTTGTTCAGATGTTGTTCAGACCTCCAGATCTCTATACTAGGTCTGTGCAGACAAATAAGCTTTTCTCTAATTTATTACAACAATAACATCCCTGTTATTCAAACCAAATACTTGGATATATCTTATTTCTATACCGAAGAAAACTATCCCCCGTTACTCAAACCAAACATAAGCAATGTACACTGATGAAAACTAGCATAGCATAGATCMCATTTCCAGGCWGAAGTGGATAAAGTCTTCTGAGATTGAAGTAGCTAAAGGCATCTGTGGTAAGAACGATCTACTGTAGAGTTAAATAAAGTATTCGTTGTAAACAAACAGTCATTGAGAAGAAGATGAAAATGTGCAAAACGCTATATGAATCTTACCTTGTTACCTTCTGAGAACTGCTATAACTTTTTGCAACCAGTGAAGTATTTTTGGTTTGGAGTTGAGGGGAATGAAGCCTGGTCCGGCATCACTCAGTCTGATAATCAATTAGTATATGAATCTGAATGACCTCGAGCCAGACAACAGTCCCCACAACGAATAACCAATGATCAGATCAGCCCAGGGAATATCGTTGGCTTACAATCCGTGCAAGCTGGTCGGACATGCAACATAGATTAGGTTAGCGAAAACCACGGACGGTGATCTCGATCAGAATGAAAATAGTGTCTGGTGGTGAGACAACCATGGACTGAAATTGAACATGCAAAAATATATAGCCTGAATGAACACTACAAGACCAAAACCTACAGCGAAGTCAAAACTCAAGAAGGGAAAGCAGTTGTTGCAAGACTAAGGACAAAACCAAAGCAAAATTTGTCTGGTTCACACAATGGAACTCTGTTGGGTGCTGGAGTGAAGAATTCAAGGATGATATGGGATATTTAAGGACAGAGAATACAGCGCATGAGGGCTTGGAAGTCCAAGTAGAGAGGAATGAAGCCTGGTCCGACGACGAAGGAAGGCGACCTCGAGCCAGATAGCATTCCCCTCAACCAAGATCTCCTTCATCCACGCTGAAACCCTAGAACCCATCTTAGGCGGGCAAGCAGCTTATGTTCTTCTCCCGAGGGAATCGAACCGAATTGGACTAAGGGACAAAGACATGAACCCCACACAATAAATCAGCCCCGATGAATCCTCATTCATGTAGGAAGCAGGAGGCGCAGTAATTGAGATAAATAAATACAAACGACCAGTTGGATCCGGACCAGGCAGGGCTCAGCAATACAAGTCAGTCAGTCGGTCAGGAAGGGGCACAGAAGAAGTCAGGACTGAGAAGACCAACAACTCCGTCGGATTCATTTCGTTGGGGTCGATCCCGGATCCGACGGTGGCGGAGGATGTGCATGAGCATCGTTAGGGTTCCAGTTCCGAGGAGGTCAGGGTCCCATAAAGACAGGAGGGCGACCACTCATGACTCACCTCGCCACCATTTAAATATTCAGGGCAGACTGTGTCCCATCGCTCGGCTCATGTGACTTCCTCCATCGTTCTCTCACTCGCTCTACCTATACTGTGTACAGCAACGACAGTCAGGCATTACTAACTCTACTCTGGTTCGGTTCGGTCCACTACAGTTTAGTTAGGATAGTTCGTCTCGGCCTTAGCCCTTCGCTTGGCGTACCGCAGAACAAGCACGTGGTCACATTAAATGCATGCTGTAGACGGCCGACAGATTTCCAGTTTTGAGTTATTTTTTTGAGGTTGGTTGGCTGGTCAATCACTCATTTCACGCCCTACCTCCCAACCTCCGTTCACGTGCAGAATTTGAATTGTCAAGAAGGTGCAATTATGAATGCGTTGATTTGTCATTAGTGTTGTCACCTTTCTTGGGCAGGCAGTATCAAAGAAAAGGTGGATTACAGCCTCGACAAGATGTGGGTTAAAATTTAACTGAAAAAAAATGGATGTTTGATGAGAGTACTTAAAGACTTTCCATTCCGTCCCGTTTCCTTTTTGGCAAATGAGATAAAATATTATTATAAGATAATTGTAAATTTATAGTTTGGTTAGATATCAAATTCATATGCGTATTGAATAAGGATTCCTTTCCGTCAAGATTTCACTGTTGTGGATGTCTTATTTTTCAAATTCCAATCAATAACCTTCTTAAAAAAAAAAATACATATTCAATCATTTTTTAATAAAGAATTATTGTTCGTCAGATTTCAATCAGAAAATTTGATGGATTTTGATTATATATGAATTACAGAATTCTTAAAGAGTTATTATTCGTCGGATTTTAATAAGAAAATCGAATGGATTTTTATTATTTATGATTTTATATTGTTTATAGGTTTGTTTCAGTTTAAAAATTATGGCGGTCTTGGAGTATGGTTTAAAACTACTTTTGTTTGGTTAAGAGTTCGTCTTCTTCTGACTTAAGGAAACAGGTTAACAGCCCAAGACCCCGAGATATCTGGCAGGAGTGAAACCCTGCCTCCTTACTGACCACCAGCTGGTTATTTCAGGTGGCTTGGTTTTCCTTGAATAAAAGTGATGAGTCAGCATGCATTTGCTGATAGCAGCCATTGGTAACTGTCCCACTGCTGGTTTGACATTCTAAGTTTTGATATGTTTTCCCACTTCTTAGAAAAAAGTTAAAAATTGTGATACCAAAAGTGTGCATTTATTACTATAAAAACTGGAATCTAGATCCCTTAATCTAAATACGTTATATTTTTTGAATGCATAAATACATTCAGCTTGAAAAAAACCAGAACACTCAAATCAAACGTAATAAGTAACAGGACAAAATCAAACGAAATAAGTAACAGAAAAACATCCTCTCAAATATCTAGATCAACAGATCTAGGAACAGGAACCTCACTAAAAAGCTCTACTCTTCAGCAACACAACGTTAATTTTGTTCACGGAATTCAAGGCAAAGATGACCCAGATCATTTTAATTAATATTTTTACAACGCCAAAATGATGTGCTACGAGAGACTGTAATTATTTTCCGTGTAGCGCTTCTCATTTTTGGATTCTGTATGTACTCACATTACTAAATTCAATCGATCATCAATGTGCCCGTAGACTTTGTCATTGGAAGATCATTTGATGTTTAGATGGCGAAATTTGTGGACATCATTTTGGAGAGAACCACGCGGTTTTTAGGTCTTTAGAAGCGTACGAATGGCTTTATTTATCTATCAGACGTTTCAGTTTTCATATTTTTCCACCTCCGCCATCATGTTTATGAGATTAATCAGACAAACGAGTAGCCTTCACACTAAATCTTATTACGGATTTCTTTAGACCGACAAATAGCTAATTGGCATTGCTTCTCTTCAGCTCTTTATCAGAATCTTCTCCACGTCCGCTTGTTCTTATCTTTCTCGGATATCCTTTGCTCGCAGAAGGGTTTACCTGCTGACACAACCAGAAGAAAAACTGTTTGATTTGATATGGAGGCCCAATGATAAGTTGATCATGTGAATGTAATCACTTCGTCACTTCCCTTTCACATTGAATATATTAGATGACGAGATTCCTTTCAGGTTGCCTGTTTGGTAGATTAGATATGTAGTTTGCAAGTCTATTCTCGAGAAAGATCAAACACCAGAAAGCGACAAAACAAGCCTACCATCTATAATGTTTCATAGCTACAACTCTGATACCTTGAAACAACCGTTTGCAAAGTTNGTCCACTACAGTTTAGTTAGGATAGTTCGTCTCGGCCTTAGCCCTTCGCTTGGCGTACCGCAGAACAAGCACGTGGTCACATTAAATGCATGCTGTAGACGGCCGACAGATTTCCAGTTTTGAGTTATTTTTTTGAGGTTGGTAGGCTGGTCAATCACTCATTTCACGCCCTACCTCCCAACCTCCGTTCACGTGCAGAATTTGAATTGTCAAGAAGGTGCAATTATGAATGCGTTGATTTGTCATTAGTGTTGTCACCTTTCTTGGGCAGGCAGTTTCAAAGAAAAGGTGGATTACAGCCTCGACAAGATGTGGGTTAAAATTTAACTGAAAAAAAATGGATGTTTGATGAGAGTACTTAAAGACTTTCCATTCCGTCCCGTTTCCTTTTTGGCAAATGAGATAAAATATTATTATAAGATAATTTTAAATTTATAGTTTGGTTAGATATCAAATTCATATGCGTATTGAATAAGGATTCCTTTCCGTCAAGATTTCACTGTTGTGGATGTCTTATTTTTCAAATTCCAATCAATAACCTTCTTTAAAATTAAAAAAAATACATATTCAATCATTTTTTAATAAAGAATTATTAAAAAATTATACAGCTTGAGTGGGTCTGATGGTTAAGAACATGTGTTTCCTCTTAAGAGGTCACAGGTTCAAATCCAGAGGGGGGTAGGGTATGTATACCTTCGTAGACTTTACCAGGCAAATGGCTGGGATGGATTTTGATTATTTATGATTTTACATTGTTTATAGGTTTGTTTCAGGTTAAAAATTATGGTGGTCTTGGAGTATGATCTAAAACTGTTTCTGTTTGGCTAAGAGTTCGTCTTCTGACTTAAGGAAACAGGTTCCCAAAACCCAGAGATATTTGGCAGGAGTGAAACCCTGCCCCCTTACTGACCATTAACTGGTTATTTCAGGTGAGGTGGTTTTCCTTGAATAAAGATGATGAGTCAGCATACATTTGCTGATAGCAGCCAGTAGTAACTGTCCCACTGTTGGTTTGACATTCTAAGTTTTGATATGTTTTCCCACTTCTTAAAAAAAAAGGTTAAAATTTGTGGTACCAAAAGTGTGCATTTATTATTCTGAATAAAAACTGGAATCTGAATCACTTAATCTCAAAAATCCAAAAACATATCATATTTATTATGATCTTAGCTAAACGTTCTGTTTTTTAAATGCATAAATAAATTCAGGTTAAAAAAAAAACCAGAACACTCAAATCAAACGAAATAAGTAGCAGTACAAAATCAAACGAAATAAGTAACAGAAATACATCCAAAAGTAGAACGTTAATTTTGTTCACGGAATTCAAGGCAAAGATGACCCAGATCATTTTAATTAATATTTTTACAACGCCAAAATGATGTGCTACGAGAGACTCTATTTATCTTCCGTGTAGCGCTTCTCATTTTTGGATTCTGTATGTACTCACATTACTAAATTCAATCGATCATCAATGTGCCCGTAGACTTTGTCATTGGAAGATCATTTGATGTTTAGATGGCGAAATTTGTGGACATCATTTTGGAGAGAACCACGCGGTTTTTAGGTCTTTAGAAGCGTACGAATGGCTTTATTTATCTATCAGACGTTTCAGTTTTCATATTTTTCCACCTCCGCCATCATGTTTATGAGATTAATCAGACAAACGAGTAGCCTTCACACTAAATCTTATTACGGATTTCTTTAGACCGACAAATAGCTAATTGGCATTGCTTCTCTTCAGCTCTTTATCAGAATCTTCTCCACGTCCGCTTGTTCTTATCTTTCTCGGATATCCTTTGCTCGCAGAAGGGTTTACCTGCTGACACAACCAGAAGAAAAACTGTTTGATTTGATATGGAGGCCCAATGATAAGTTGATCATGTGAATGTAATCACTTCGTCACTTCCCTTTCACATTGAATATATTAGATGACGAGATTCCTTTCAGGTTGCCTGTTTGGTAGATTAGATATGTAGTTTGCAAGTCTATTCTCGAGAAAGATCAAACACCAGAAAGCGACAAAACAAGCCTACCATCTATAATGTTTCATAGCTACAACTCTGATACCTTGAAACAACCGTTTGCAAAGTT
>SNQJ01S0096639.1:9867-31726 GCA_010110895.2 Picea sitchensis | reverse complement strand
TTCTTCCAGCCCAAGCTCATCTTTGCAAGTTGTTATTGAACAAGCTACCAAGACTCATGACTGTCAAGGAATTCCCTCCTCTCTTCCCTCTTCCAAATATAACATTCTCAACCAATTGGCTAATATCAAGGCCGATGCTACTCTTCTGGACATGGTTGTCATCCCTGAGCAACAAAAGAATCTAAAAAATTCCATGGAAGGAAAAGCTTCCATCATAGCCAATCTCTCTGAAGAGGTAAAAGAAGAGGATTCTATTGTAAATAAAGTAGGTGTAAATAATTTTAGACACCCTGTAAAAAATCCTCCATTTTTCATTTATGTAAAGATTATGGACAAAATAGCCCATTGTTGCCTAATTGACGACAGTTCGGGCCCAAGCATAATGTCGAAAATTATTATAGTAGAATTAGGCTTGTCTTGTACCAATGAGAATTCTAGAAGCATGCTCTCATATAATAGTTTACAATAGTCGATTATAGATGAAATAAAAGGCGTGACTTTGGTTCTATGTGCACATCTTGAAATCAAGACAACCCTTAATATCCAGGTAATTGACATGCCAGTAAGTAATTATTCTATCATCTTAGGAATAGATTGGCAAGCCATGACAAGTGGATATCTTTCACTTGACGGGACACACTTATCCGTTCCTCGGAATGGAAATAATATCATAGTCCTAAGGGAAGGAAGAATCTCACCTTACATAAAAATCATTCCATATCCTAATGTAAACTATGTCGAGGAGGATTTAGGGGTATACTCTATCTTTGCGGATGAGGATGACACTACCATGCAACAAATTGATCTGGAGAATGATATGTGGCACATGCACTTTGATGGCTCATGCTCCAACGAAGGTAATGGAGATGGCATTATCTTTTACTCACTTGTAGGTAAAATTCACAACTTTCCCTAGAGGTTAGAATTTTCTTGCACAAACAACGTCACTGAATTTGAAGCATTATTTCTAGGCATTGAAAATGCCTATAATTTAGGTTGTGGACACCTTACAGTTTTTGGGGACTCTGATCTTGTTGTGAACCTTGTATGTAAAATATATTCTCCTAGAAATAAGTTAATGAAACGCTACACCCGAGCTGTTTGGATTCTCACATCGAACTTATTATCATTTAACATCACTCATGTTAAAAGGCAATTGAATTCAGTGGCTGACAGGTTAGCCGTTTTTGCGGCCTCTCCTACTCGACTACTTCTCCCACAAAGACCTAATTGTACTTTTCAATATTTATATTGTTCTCATATCCCTGACAATGTAGAGTCATGGAAGGTCTTCCCTAGTGATGAAATAATATGTGCTTTCATACAAAATGAAGCATATAAGCCCAAGGGTATTATATCAATGGAAAACAACAAAATTTTGAAGGGTTTGACTCCTCTAGAAAGTTCATTTTCATTGAGTGATGTAGGAAAAAAAGAAAAGCATAAAGAAGAAGAGTCAAAAAGAAAAGTGGGTGAAACCATTTCCTTGAACATTGGAACACCTGATTCCCCAAAGAATGTTAACATAGGTGCTCAATGTACCAATGAAGAAAATTTGAAATTCACCGAGTTACTTCATGAATTTCAAGATGTTTTTGCTTGGTCTTATGAGGATCTTTGTGGTTTTGATACTTCTATTATACAACATGTCATTCCTATAAAGGATGGTATAAAACTAGTTAGGAAAAAACAAAGACCCATTAACCCCGCACTTGAAGCTACTATTAGGAAGGAGTTGGAAAAACTCTTGAAAGATGGGATATTTTTTCCTGTTAAGTACTCCGAATGGGTTTCCAATTTGGTTCTCCTTCGGAAAACAACAGTTTAGATCCGACTGCGCGTTGATTTTTGAGCATTAAATAGAGCGAGCAAAAAATATCATTTTCCTCTCCCTAATATGGAAATAATTTTGCAGCAAGTTGCAGGGTCACAAATGATGTCCTTACTTGATGGTTTTTCTAGTTATAATCACATCAAGGTAAAAAAGACTGATAAATACAAAACCACATTCACTACACGTTGGGGCACATTTGCTTATCAACACATGCCTTTTGGTTTATCTAATGCACGTTCCACCTTCCAAAGAGCTATGCAGATAGATTTTGATGATCTGATCGGTAATATTATTCAGATTTATCTTGATGACTTGATTGTATATTCAAAGAACCGATTGGATCATTTTGGTCATCTTATAAAAGTTCTCATGCGATGCAGAAAGTTCAAAATTGATTTAAATCCTTCTAAGTATATTTTCAGCGTTACCAAGGGCAAGCTCCTTGGGCATATTGTTTATGATTTAGGAATAAGCATAGATCCTAAAAGGATTGCTGCTATTCTAAACCTTCCTTCTCCCACTTCCAAAAAGGAGGTTCAAGCCTTTATGGGCATTATCAACTTTGTCTGTAGATTTGTTCCTGATTTTGGTGTAATGGTTAAACCAATTCACAATATTCTCAAGAAAGATCGATCTTTTTCTTGGACTGATGACATCGAGAATGCCTTCATAAGGATTAAGAAGGAAACTAGTTTCACACCGGCTTTGGTGAAGCCAGATTTCGAGAAAGATTTTATTATATACACTAATGCCACAGAGGAAACAATTTTTGTTTTTCTCATACAACGTGATGACCAGAATAACGAAAAACCAGTAGCTTACATGAGTCAAAGATTGTCAGATGACGAATTCAAATATTCTTATATCGAAAAACATGCTTTCGCTCTTGTTAAAGTTGTGGAGAAATTTCACCACTTTATCCTAGGCAAGAACACATTGGTAAAAGTCCCTTTGCTTGTTGTCAATTGTTTTCTTTCACGGACTCATCTTTCAAGGAAACTTGCACATTAGCTTGCCAAGATCCAGGAGCATGATTTAACCATCATGACTTTGAAAACAATTAAGGGACGAGACTTAGCCCTTCACTTGGATCAACATGCTAAAGCAAGTGAAGAAATTGACGAACAAGATAATCCTCTTTCAACACTATTTTACATTGATAGTCAAATCCTTCCTATAGTTGAACATCCCTAGTATAAAAATATGATGTATTACTTGCAAAATCAAAGATGTCCAGATAACTTAGATACTCATCAAAGAAGAAGGCTCTGAGTTGAATCTTCTAAATATGTTATTTTAGGACACTTCTTGTTCAGGAGATTTGTCGATGGTATATTACTTCGATGTGTAAATAATGAGGAAGCACACAAATTATTACAAGAAACCCATGGATCTTCAGATTTTGTTATTCATGCAGGTGGCCACTTTTCTGCTAAAACTACTGCTTTTAAAATCATCAGAAAAGGGTATTACTGGCCTTCAAATTTTCAATATTCTTATAACTTTCCAAGATCTTGTGACAAGTGCTAGAAATTCACTGGGAAAGAATGTATTTCTGCTATGCCTTTGCAACCTGTCCTCCCTGAATTTCCTTTTTCAAAATGGTGTCTAGACTTTATCAGTCCTATTAATCCTTCATCTTCAGCAGGGAAAGTTTTTATCTTGACAGCCACACATTATTTTATGAAATGGACTGAAGTTGTCCCACTGAAACATTCGCAGGATGAACATGTTATTTCTTTCCTTGAAACTAATATTTTCTCCATATTTGGAATTCCTTTAGAAATTATTACAGACAATGGCCCTGCTTATATTTCTGCTAAGCTGACTCCGTTTTTAGCTAAGTTGGGAGTTAAACATTTTACCTCATCAACTTATTACCCTCAAGGAAATGGGCAAGTTGAGTCTACTAACAAAAATCTAGTTAGAATTATCAAGAGGCTCATTGAAGATAAGCCTCGTCAATGGCACACCCTCCTCACTTACGCCCTTTGGGCAAATCACACTACTACCAAGGCAAGCACAAGTTGCACTCTCTTTCATCTTGTTTATGGCCAAGAAGCTATCTTGCCTACCGAGCAAGAACTTTCTTGTCTACAGCTGATGCTACTGATTGAAGAATTAAATTCTTCTAATATCTCTCGAAGGATAAATGCATTGTTGGATTTAGAGGAACAAAGGATGTTTTCCTTGGAGAACATAAAGAGAAGACAACAAATTGTAAAGAAATATTTCAATAAAAGCACAAAAGCTGTCAGATTTAAAGTAAATGAGAAAGTCTTGCTTTGGGATTCAGCTCATGCTGATAGAGGAAGGCATTCTAAGTTTCAAAAATTATGGTGGGTCCTTTTAAAATCTCTTTTATCCTGGGCACAAGTTCTTATATTCTAAAGGACTTGGAAGAGCGATTATTTTCCTATAGCACCAATGGTTCCCACTTGAAACACTATGTGGAACTAGTTGAAAATTAAACCTTGCATGAAAATTACTTTTGTATTATAATTTTTGTTTCATTGCTTTGATTTTGCCTTGTTGTTTTTATTTTTATGTTGTTTCATTTCTATTGTTTTTATTTTATTAATTTCTTTTCTTTTTAGAAATAAATTATGGATGACTTTTTCCACAACGATGCTATTCTGCAAGTATTGGTAATCAATAAAAGACAGTTTACACAATTGTCATGATGTTCCCCTTGAAGACATCACTGAAATTGCTCTCTTCTTCCAGTACTATTGTTAGAGAGATAATTGGATTTTCACCCCTACTTTTTTTCTTCCCTTTCTTCCCTCCACCCTGAGATTCAAAAGAGCACACCATAAATTTTTCTCCTTTAAAGCAATAAATGCTTTCACTGTGACTGATTGAATGTTATGCATACAGGAATAAGCCCCTCATACGTAACACTTTCCATGAGCTATTCCCAAAGTCCCAGATCATTTTCTCCCTTAAACAACCTCACTTCCCCCTATTGCATAATCATTCTGGTAAATATCTTCTTTGATCTACGATTCACATAGTGTGCAAAACCAGACATTGTGAGATCTTAATCTATTGGAAACCGATTTCCCTGTGGAGTCGCTAGTTTGTTGACGCTTAAAAGCGCAACGATGAATACTATGCTCACAAATTATTGTCAAGCTTTATTATATATCTATATTAATAATAAACTAGTAGGTGAGACCCCCTTGTTGAACTTATGGCACTATGGTGGATATGATGTGCTTATATTTTGTTTGCTTATGTTATGGTACCCGCACAATCTTCTACAGTTTGTTGTTTCAAATCAAGGTTTAAAATGTTTTGGTAACGTGTGATGGTTGGTTGACTAAAACATCGCACTGGATGGCTTTGATGACCTCTCACAGAATATGTTAAGGCTGCCCCGTGGATGAAATAATTATTATCATTTTTGGTTTTGATATTGCATTAAACATGCCATTAAATGGTTTAAATGATCTTGATAAAGGATAATAATGGAGCTCTTTTGAATAAAAGAACTATATTCAAGTTCTAATGTTGTGCATTATTATTATAAAGGATGGGTGCTCTTGACCCTTGCTATTATGGCTATGCGCCTTGGTTGAATTTCATATATGGTTACACATTGGGTTATGTTCCTAGCACATTGTTATTTAAAAGAAGTTCGGCATTACCAAGGGGTGGCGCACTTTGCAAATGTGATATGGAAATGATTATTTGGTTGATTAATGTGTAGTGCTATGGTGAATTGGCTTGGCTCGTACTTTGAATTGAATGAGATTGGAAGGGAGAAGCGACGTGCATTTACTACACATCACTCAAACTCCCCTCAAGCCCGTCATTCTTGCATGTTGGTTTTGGCTCTGGTAGTTGTTGTTGCTCTGCATTGTTCGGTCATGAAGGAGGTATACAGTCTAGTTTTCTTCCTCACGTAGGCTTTTCCGGGTATGGGTTTCTTACTCTTCCATCCATGATGGTTACTCTACCCTTTGAATCAATTTTTGGCTCTGGATTGCTTGTGGTCTGTGTGATTCTTAAGTTGTTATGAGATATTTGAACTGTGTATTGGTGTTTGTGCCCATGGTTTCATATGGTCATTATTTTGGACTGTTGGCACTTAAAAAAGAAATGGTTATGCTCTCTTTGCTGTGTGTAATCTTTGTGCGGGTTTATTGGATAAAAATACCAGTGAAGCTTGATTGGTCATGGTTTGGGTTTTGGGTTTGGCATCTCTGTTGAAATTGAGTATCATGGCTTGCCAAAGCTCTGAGATTTGTGTGTATCCTACTTATGGATTTTCATAACAGGTCTTTGTGTTTAAGTTTCCCACTCCATTTTCATCTCCGTGGCTAGTATTTTTCAACCCTGTGGGTTGCAATGTGAACTGATGAAAGATTAAAATATTTGTGCCTTGTCTTGGTAAAAATATGACTTGTTAGCTACCTTGCGTTACCCTCACTGGCACAGTTTCTTGGAGAGAATTGCACGAGCTTAACATCACCCAGAAGTTGATAGAAGCATTATGGATGCTTTATGTTTGGGTAGGGGTTTGTGCTTAGTCATTCGTTTTACAGTGTTGATTAAAGGGATTGTATTTATTTTGTTTCCTGTTGGAATTGACATTCTGTCATTTTGGTAATACTTACAACCGAGAGTATTGTTACATGTTATGGTTCTATGGTAAATTGTGAAATGCATGAGCTATCTGCGTTATTCGAAGTCTTAACCCTTTGGTCGAACCACCTGTTCTTACTTTTCACTTGTTTTTTTAAACCCTAAACATGATATTGATATCGTTTTACTCCAGTCGATGGTTGATGGAGCATTGTGTGTGCTTGGTTGTTTGAGCATGATTTTGGTTCCATCCCTCATTGGGAAATAATGGAAGAAGTATGTACACACTAATTTGTTTGAAGCTTGGGCTCAGAATATTGAATGTTATTTGATTCAATCGTTATGTTGGCTATATAAAGGGGTCACCTATGTGTGATTTATTTGAGGCTCGATTAAGAGTTATAACATCCAGTTGATTTATTTGGACAATGTTTAAATAATTGATGGATACAAATGGTTATAAATACTGTGCATGTTCCTGTTGGTTTAAAGATTAAATATTGATTTAATGGTTGTGGCTCAAAGGGTTATTGTGGTTTCTCATATTGATTACAATGCTTTTCGCAATGGTTGTCATGTAATGATTATATGAATACAAATGTTGCTATAATTAAATAGTTCTAAGAATACAGATTATTGTTTGGAAGCCAACAAGCAAATTTGTCAAAGGAAGTAATAGTTTAAATTGTAATTTTGAAAAGTGAATATTGTTGAACTTTGAAGGTCGGAACAAAGATATGTTTGATTGCATGTCTTGATTTATTTTCATTTGAACAATATCCATATTATTTCCCTGTCATTCTACCACTTTTCACTCATTACATTCCCCTCATAATCCCAATTTCATTTATGGAATCCATGTACTGTCAAATAAATTAAAAAGGAAGTCCGTGTAAAAGAGATAAAGGATAACATAGCAAGGATTGGTGACTTATATTTTGGTATTGTATTACATAGTTAAATTGTTTAATTAATTGTTGAACAATATTCGTGTATTAATCCCCTGTCATTCTACCACTTTTTTCTAATTACACTCCCTCCATATGTCCCATGAATCCTATCACCCCCTCTTCACTTGGTGATTATTAAATGGTTTGTTATGGATGGATTTGCATGTATCTCGTTTCAATTTCTGAGCCAATTTTTTATTCATGTAAGTAGAGTGTCATGTATGGTTTATTAAGAGCTTAGTTACCGACAAACTGTTGCTACAGGATAAGTTTCTTTAGAAGGGTAGCCATGGAAGAATAATAAAGGCAGGGGAAATTGGAACCTAGGGCCTAGAAGGCCTAGATTTTCCATCCATTTTGATGTTGATCTCCAATAATTGAACCAGTTGTTCCAAGTTGGGTTCTTTAACTAGATTGTTCATGGAATAGTACACCCTCGGCCAGAAAGACCTCATTTCCAGCCTCAGAACATCCCTGGCATTCTCGTTCCTCCACATGTGTCCTTGCAACTAGAAGTCCCTGTAAATCATGGATGGAAAGAGATTGTCAACCCGACTGTCTCTCACCATCGTGGCTGGCCCAATATGTCATTGCCTCTTCCACCACCTGTCAATCCTAATGTCCAAATTGTCCATGTCGATTCACCTGTTCAATCTTCACATGCTAGTAAAACACTAAAAACTAATATTCCCCAACCTATGCAACATAAAGGAAAAACAATTGCCTCCCCTTCTTCCCCCTCAGATGATTCCTCAAAATTTGTGTCTTCCCGCATGCATTTGAAGGACGATTGTTCCCATGTGATCAGTGAAATACAACCTCAAGGTTCTAATCAACGACAAGCTACTTCCAGGAAATCAAAGGGGGATAGCGGTGAAAAAAGAAAAATTGTCTCCCAGAGTGGAAAGTATGGCTTTTAGATTGTGTTTTTTATGATTTGAGTTGATGAAGACAATGTTAATGGTTTTCAGAAAGTTTGGACAACAAGCTTTGTTTTGGATAATGTGGATAATGTGGATATTTATATATTTTTGGATATGATTTAAATTATTTATGATATTTAAATATTCATCTTGGAAGGTACCTAAGGGATCTAAAAGGGTGACATGTGTTAAAATGATTATCCTTTTGTGTTATATTTTATGAGTTGAAAAGAAGAAATGACGGGAGTCACAAGGGGTCACACCTATCTAGTTATTATTAATTAAATACCCTTAACTATATTATTACTATTTATTTCTCCTAAACTAAATTAGTTAAGTCAAACTAACTTAACTAAAGAAATTAGTTGAACTACTTCAACTTATTTGGAAAGAATAAAAGTTGAATGAGAAGAAGAAACAAGGGGAGAATAGAGGGAAAAATCAAGACTAAGGTTCGCTCTTTTGGTTTCCTAAGATAGTTTCATTTTTCATTCATTCTTGAGTTTATTCAAAGCCTAATTCTCTGTGTGACATCAGGATCTTATTGTAGACATCAAGGTTCAAGACTGAACCGAACTCTTCATACGCTTGTTTTAGAGGTGTTGATCCATCCTTGATAGTCTATGTATTCTTGTATGTTTGTGAATTAAGTTTCATCATTGATAAAGAATATCTTGCATAGTCAAATTGGCAACAGTTTGTGGCAAGCTGATCCAGATTATAAATTTCAGTTTTGCTTGATTGTTGGAGTCATTTTGTATGGTGTTCATCGGGGATCTCTAAATCAGACTTTTGTCCATGCCCTTATAGAGGTTTTGTAAAGAGAAAACATGTTTGATATCTCAGAATGAAATAAATCATTTTGTTATTCTGTCTTATTTATGTGTATTTATGACTTGGTTACTTTTCGTTTTTTAATCTCCATGTTTACTTTCTGTAATCTGTATATATTTTAGAAACTTATATAAAATTTATTTTATATTGAAACATTCTTTTCATTAATAAATCAGCCTTGATCCTAGTAATTAATACTTATGGATTGGGAGAATATTTTTGAGGCTATAAAACCTAGGGTGACATTCTCAACTATCTTTTCCTAGCTAGACAAGATTTGAAAATGATTAAGGTAATTCATACATTTTCTTCAACACCCACCTTTCCTTGATTACCATTTCCATCTTCTGAACCATGGAGGTATATGATGAAAACCCACTGAAAAGATGGAATGACATCCCAAACTTTGATGGTAACATGTGTTCGACCCTTACACATGTTGTCGAGTTTATTGAGTACATTTATTAGTATCATATAACCCATGATGATGATTTTAGTGCAGTTGTTCTTGGCATCCTTGGGTAAGAAACAAAGAAATTTGATCAAGCATGCTTGTATCTCAAAGCATTTAACTATCATCATCTGATAATTCTTCACACATTGTGGACCAAAGTCTTAGTAGTTTGAAGAAATGGTTCAAGACCTTGAGGATGCCTTTCAAGAAAGGATGTTTCCTTTGGATCCGATTGAGTATTTGAGAGAAATTTCCTTTGAAGAACATCTCTACAAAGAGGAAGATCCCGATAAAGTTTATCATACAAAAAATCCGAAAAAAAAACATTTGATGAAGATAAATTTCTCATACATGCCCTTCCACTTGATGAAGACACCCAAGCCTTTGTTCCTCCTGCACATCAGAAAGAGAACACGATGAGTTGTGACCCTTTCAAAGATCTTGATGATACTTTATTCCATGACCTTGGAAATGAAGAAGTATTGGAGGAAACCTTGGATATGATAGATCATCTTGAAGAAAAGAGAACAAAGAACTATGCACTAAGGATCAAGCCTCTTGTGATGAAGAGGCAATGGAGGGGTGTTTCCATAAGAAGAAAGAAGAATTCTGATAAAGCGCAACATATTTAGGCACCGCTATCTTTTCTCCCACTTGATGGAGGCGAGGTTGCCCAACCTTTCTCTCCTCTTGCACATGATGTTGAAGAAGCGATCAGTATAAATGATGAATAATTTGAAGATCTAGTTGAAGACATCCATGCCTCTACTCCTACACACGAAGACAAAGAGATTATCATTTTTGGTCATGCTAATGGTCTATTGAAAGAACCTTTAGATATGGTTAATGATCATATAAACACTTTCATGCAGTCTGGAAGACGTAGGTGGGATATTGGTCATCTCATTTTTTATAGAGACCCTATTTACGACATTGAGGGTAGTCCTCAAGAAAATGGGTTTGAGTTGTCATATTCAGAGGACTACGTTTCATGCATATATGATTCATATGCTTGGCACCCTGATGATGACATGATTATAAGTTTATTCGAGGATGACCAGTTGCAACATTTTTAGGATGATTTTCAGTCATCCCTTGGGATTTGTGATCCATATCCTTTTGGGGATTTAGAATTGTTGTATGAGGAATTTTAGCCACCTTCTCCCTCAATTTTGGAGGAACACCAAGACATGGTCATCTCAGGGTGATCATAGGTTCACTCTACAAAGAGGAAGTATTTTCATATCGAGGATTTCTACAGGGATTCATAGATGAAGAGGTTGCATTTTTCTTTCTTTAGACCTAAGTTTATCCCTTACCACATATCTTCTTCTCTGGGAAGCCATTTAGTCTTCTTATGATCTCTCATCTCCTCCTAGTATTAAAAAAATAGTGGATATTTGTGTGTGAATGAAGATGAATCATTGTCTATATATGATGTCATTTTCAAATATGGGTTGATCAAGCTTGTGGCTATCACTTTAGGTAGGATTCCTTGGATGATCAAAGTTGTGGATATTCTTTCCAGCGGGATTTCCTCCCTCCCATCCATCTCCATGAGTTTCATTTCACGATGGATTGTATATCTATTTATGCTCATGATCATTACATTTTTGAATTATCTTTGTTTTTTTACATAATCAAGCACATGGGGGAGATACTCTGATGAGATGATCAACCGGTTTCACTGGTTGTATGACTTCACCTGAAATCACCTATCGCTTGATCTTCAAGGCCCCGAGGCCCCAAGTAAGTAGGTAGGTCATATTTCTTTCTTTGCATTTTCATCTCGATAAATCATATTAGTTTAGATGCATTTCATATTTCATTTTTCTCTACTTGCATATTGATTTCATGCTTAGTTTAGAAATTTTTGAAAAAATGCTAAAATTTTATTTTCTAGATTAGTTTTCATTTTTGGTTTTGTTGTATATGGACAAATGGTGATAGAACCACCCTAGATTTTATGATTTCTTGTTTCATTGTAGGCACGTGTCTACCAGGAGATGTTGCAGTTCTCATGCATTCTATGATGATCACATGTCCCCAATTAGGAGCAATATGTTATTTCCATTTTGTGGGATAATTAAGGAGATCATGTCTGGAGGCCCTTAGGTTGCAGATATGGAGTGTCGAGAGACCACGTGACTAGCAATGTCCACTTGCACATACAAAATCCCGCTCTATCACCACATTTTGATCCATTTTCAGCGCATCCACCACACTAGCCAACTTCTGGAAGGAAGATGGGTCTTGCTCCATGCGGTACAAGTCATGTATTGTGGCAGGTAATCACCCTAATATTTGAGGAATTTAAACATGTTGTATTTAAGTTGCTTTTGATTATAGAACACTTGCTTAGACATTATGCTTTCGACCTTGTTTCACCTTGGTGAATGTCATAGATTTCCTAGTAAGTGGCCAACCTTTGGGGAAGCTTTGTGACTGGGGGTCCCTTAAGGGGTTGTCGTACCATTCTCGACCATACTTACCACTTTCCACTCATTACATTCCCATCATATTCCCCTCTTCTAGGCCCTTTGACTTTAGTGACCCAAGAAGGGCATGTACCTCATTTCATGGGAAGGAGGGGGTTGAAGGCCCAGAGGGATTGTTGTTAGATAAAAGGATGAAATCCTGAATATAGACCTTCCAGATCCTTCGCCCAAGGATCCCCAAGAAAGAAATGAAACACTTCTCTATAAGAAATAGGGGACCTACAAAAATAAATGATAGTGAATGCTTAAGGGGTTAGTTGTAGGATGGGAGGTCTCATCACGAGCCGATCTATCATGATCATGGGTATTTAGCAGTATGACATTACCATCATCTGGTGACCAAGCCAGGGTAGTGGTTCTCAGTTACACAACTGAGAGAAAGGGGGTCTCATCATGAGCCAACCTTCTCATTTCCGTGAGGTATTTGTGAATGGCACTGTCATTATCTGGACACCAAGCCAAGATAGGGGCCTTCAACTTGTTCCTTAAAACATGAAAGAAATATAAAGAGAAAGGAAGAGCTAAGAAGAAAGAACGACAAGAAGATGGGCTTGGAAAAAGTGCATCACAAATGAAGGTGCCACACACCCTCTACAAAGGAACCCATAAATGAGATAATATGCACCCTTGTATGTCATAAAAATTATTGACCTATGAAGTCTAAATCCCTTTCCACCTCATCATCCATTAAATAAGCTAGAAATTCCATCCTTGGGAGCATCCCCTACTTGAGGGTTTCGGTCTACCCAATAGAAATTTTATGACACCCCTCCCATACTTAAACTTGGTCAATTGTATAGGGTCTTTGAGAATTTGTTTAATTTGATGAGGTAGTTTTGATGCACATGCTTAGGTGCCTTGTTTATTAGATGTGATTTACACTTTTCATGATATCTTTGACTTGACATATTTGGAGGGCGTACCCTTTTGTTTTGCAGGACCTTGCTTGGTGGTCAGTGTTGGGAAAACAAGCCTAGCTTGGGCTTCCATGGGGAAAAATCCCACAGGTTGGATGATGTAGGCCCACACACCGGATCATAGAGATATGGATTTGGAGGCTTACATGGCATCATGGAGGATCTTACCCAACCCCTATTACCCTAACGACTTGCCTAGGAGAGGAAAAACGTCACTTTTTGAGGCTCGACATCATGCTTGAAGGGGTTTGGTGGTGATGGAGTTATTTAACATTGACACTTGGCATGATTTGACCGGAGGAGACATGGATTGACTCTAGCACATGAAGAGGAGGCTCAAGGAGCCCCAACGACCTCTTTTTTCTTCTCCAACGACTTGGAAAAGTGTCAAAACATCCCCTAAAGGGGTGACACCATCTTACTTTTAGGGTTTCTAATGTGTTAAAGTGAAAAATAAATATTATTATTTGGTTCAAGGGGTAAGATAAGAGTTGTTGACCCCTTATCTTATGTTTTACCCTTGCTAAGTGGAAAAACTATGTTTTAGGACTTTTGTATAAATAGAGATCATGTGAATCTCATTTCATGACATAACACTCCCATTGTGAGAAGTACTTGGCTGAAATTTGCACCCTCATTGGGAAACCTTCTTTCTCTTGTGCTCTTTTATCTTGGTTTCTTTATGCTATTGGTGGAAGAAGTAGTGTGCTACCCTTCTTGGAGGTTTTCTTTGGCATGTGTGGTGGATTTATCTTGGTAAGGAGAAGTTTATCTTGTCGTTTATTGATGCTAGGTAAATATTTATCTTGTTGATGCTTCACTACTTAGTCACAAGTTTGATTTTCTAGATTTCTTGGGAAGTATAAGGATTTACAACCCACCATTTATCTATCATTTTGTCTAGAATTTATTTGTTGCACAAGGTTTTACTAGGATAAGTAAAAGGGTTTACACCCTCCTGGTATATCCTAGCTTAACATTTGCTTACCTTGGGAAGTAAGAGGGTTTACACCCCCAAGGAGATAAAATTGTTTATCTCTTTATTTACTTGACTCCATAACCCAATAGCTAAAGGAACTAGTATAAATTGCATTGGAGAAATAAAATATTGCATTGGTTAACGTGAAATTTTATGATTTGAAGGTTGTCCAAGTTGGATCTAATTCTTGGCCTTATAAGCTTGATTTAGCCACTAGGGCGTCATCTTTTTTAAAGCAGTTCTTGTTTTTGTTATAAAACTTTATGTATAACCATTAGGGCTGCAAAAACCTTAATCAAACTTCTCAAATAACTCTTAAATCAATCACTGAAATTTGCCCACACAAACTACTAGGCCTAGCGCACATTTTGGTAAACTTTGGGGAAGTTTTAGTGGTTGATCTCTTTGTTTTAATAACTTGTTTGTTACAACCATAAGTCTGCAAAATATTTCTTCAATTAACTTTTGTAACAACTTCGTTCCATTGCTAAAGTCTAATGCTATCTTACTTGGGTTGATCTACTTGTTTCTAGTTTATCTCTTGCTCTTTCAACTGGACTTTTAACAACCTATTTTGCAGCATTCATTATCATTTTTATTGTTGATATATATTTTTACTAGTTGCTGCAATTAGGGACAACAAGATTAACTTGCTTGTCCATCATATACTTGGGCTTGTATTTTTGTTTTCCTTGTGTCTTAGGCAGGTACAATCAACATTTGCAAGGTATATTGTTTCTTGGCAACTCTTGGCTACCATCAAGACGTCTCTCAATCCCTTCTCCACACATAGAAACTTGATCTATAGGGGCACTCATTCATACATCACATTTTCCATCTCATTTCCCCCTAGGGTCACCGGGATTTCCCCCTTTAGGTGACCACTTTACCTCTAAAGTGATGGGAACACCTGTTAAATTTAGCAGCATCAACAATCATTCTCCAATGAGAGTCCATATTGGCCACCCTGAGGCTAGCCAAGGAGATTTGGAGAATCAACCAGTATTGTGAGGCATTGGCAAAAGCCAGGGGGGTTGTACAACCTCTGTGAGTCAAACCAAAAGTCAGGGCAAACGAGATGTTATGTGATTCTAATGCAAAAGTCAGGGGAAAGGTACAACCTCTATGAGCATAAACAGTCTAGTGTAAAAGTCAGGGGGAACATACAACCTTTGTCATCCTAGTCAAACCTTCTGAGCCATGAAAAAAATTCAAGGCATTGAGCAAAAGTTAAGTTGAATATAAAATTTCTATCAGCTAGAAACAAACAATATTCCTAATATTGCAGATGATATAAATGTATTGATCTAGTGTGCTGGCACGTGTAACATTATCCACCATGAAGAGAATTTTGAATTGCCTCGTAATGTTGAGTTGTAACTGAAGTCTTAAGTCTAAGTTCTATTTTAGAACTAAAGGGTAATGTTGAGTCGTAACTGAAGTCTTAAGTCTAGTTCTATTTTAGAACTANTTTAGAACTAAAGTGTAATGCTGAGTTGTAATTGAAGTCTTAAGTCTAGTTCTATTTTAGAACTAAAGTGTAATGTTGAGTTGTAACTGAAGTCTCAAGTCTAGTTCTATTTTCGAACTAGAGTATATACCAATCTCAAGTCTAGTTTGAACTAAAGTATGAAGTTGAGTTATGATTAAAGCATGCAAACAAGTTACTATTTCGAGCCTCTCCTCTTCTCCTCTTCAACCTATATAAGCAGAGGTCGACCCCTCTCTTCAATACATTTTTTGATATGCAGGTTAAGGGAGAAACAATAGAGGAGCATATCAGTGATAAAGAGGCAGCATACCAAAGCAACATATCAGTGTTGTATATTAGAAATAGAGGTTGCATATTAGAGGCATATATCAACAACATATCCGTTATGTATATAAACAATAGAGACAACATATCATAGGTGTATTTCATCAAGGTCTCTTAGGTCAATAAAAGAATATTGTGTAAGGTCTTAGAGGTGTAGGTGATCATACATTATTAATGCAATAAAGGAATATCGTTTGTTGGGGGTTTTCTCCATGTACAAGGTTTCCCCAGGGTATATGTGTTGTTGATGTGAATGCTTACTTATCTAGATAGTTATTGTTATTCGGTTATGATTTGGTATTGTTGAAGTGTATTAAGTTGGAATCAAAGTGTTGAAAAAAATAAAAAGAATTAATTAGCATAAGAAATCAAGCTCAAAATTTAACAACACCATCCTAAGGTGACAATGGGTAGGTGCTCTCTTAGTTGTCTCCATTTGGTGGTTGGCTCGAGATTTTCCCAACCTATAAATTGTGCGATAACAGACCCCATAAACCTTAATTTGGTAGCTAGGCACCAACCACTTCTTCTAGCCAAACAAATTTACTTCTTCGTTTATTTTCTTTTGTTTTATGTAGATATGAAATTTTATATTCACTTACACATAAAATTGAGCCCTATAAACCCTCAATTGCATGGTAGATTACCTTAGTCTTACACTGGAAATTACCCATTTTGGGAAATCGACCTTGCTATCTAAAAAATATTCATTTAGATAGGGTAATTTAAACCATTTACAAGACTATTTGTTGATTGTACTCTTCATATTTAACAAGTGACCAGAATTCTTTATATTTATAAATGTTTGAGCCTTAGATTCACTCAAATTCAAAGTCAAAACAACCCGTTGCAATACACTAGGAAACTGATTTTAAAACAATTCATCTTTTAGGCAAGTTTATAACAACACTTAACTATATTTCATATCTGGAATTTAAATGGATTAATACATAAGAAATACTTAAAAATCCCTAATTCCATCTCAATAAAATACCAAAACATCATATTTGGTCATTAAGAATTAACTTTATTAACACCCAAAAATCATACATAGTTGATTCAAGTAAGCAGTAACCTAGCCTATCTTAATTTTTTTACCTTTGGGAACCTAATTGCTATTCGGAAAGCCCCCCTTGTGTTGGATTACCCAACCTAAAGTGAGGGAATTAGTTGTTGAAGTGATAGTGATAACTCTTCTAAGTTACACTTGAGCTTAGGACCCGATGAAGGCTTTTCACTAAGGGGTGTAAGTTTAAGTGATAACAAGCCAAATAGCTATTGCCATAGGAACATGGACTATCCATTGTGTAGAGAATGTATAACAAAGCACCTCATTCTCATAGTTGATTTAGTAGGCATGCATTGCATATTTATTTATTTCCTAACAATTTCAATCAATGGTATGGAAGACAAATATTTTTAGATTCGAAATCAATCTCAAGTCCATAACCTATTAATAATCTATTTATAAGTCACCCTTTTCACCCCTCTTGACATTTAAAAATGTATTAATAGGAACTTTATTGATTGAACATTTAATTTTATTTCTTTTCATTTTTCCTATTATTTTTGTAGATTGTTGATAGGAAAATTATTGTGAACAAAGTGCATATTTACAAATTTGCAATTCGAGTGCTAAACCAAACTTGTGGTGCTTCACATTGCAAAAACAATTAGAATGTATTTGAAATAATATGCTCAAAGAAACAAAACATGATGGAAGGTCAATGCTTGAATGATAGGTGTTTGTTTATGACAATGCTTGGTTGTGGGAAAGAGAGTGGAATAAACCAACTAACGTACATGTGATTTGCTTAGATGAGAGTGACCCCATTTTTCATTGGGTGGTGATGTTTGAAAGCCATGTTTCAGAAGATTCAACCAATTGGTCAGACAAGGAGGGCCCAGGGATCCAACCAAAGCAAGACCATCAAAGTCAAGGGAAATAGTATTGGTTGTTGGTTCCAGTGGTTCAAGTAGACTTGTAATGCTAGGACCCTCCACTTCTAAGCAAGGACCATACACAACTAGGCCTCATAAAAGTGACAAAGGACATTAATAGTAGATATTTCATACATCTACGAGTCTATATATGTGGTTCAATTTTCATTTTTGTTTGTATTCATGAATTTTGACTTTTGACCCTCAATGACTACCCATAGTGAATGAATGATGTACATGATTGTGTTGATGTTTGGACAACATCGAGAAGACATTCTCTTAGAGTAATTATTATTAATATAATTACTGATTATTAAATACTATATATAATAAGTAAATGATAATAATAAATAGTTATTGATTATCCAAGGGACAAATCCTTTCACGGATGGTCACCATATGTTCCCTATATATGAAACACTCATCATTGTAATAATAAATCGATCATATCTCATATGAATAAAATCAACATGGTATCAGAGTAGGACTGGGCTTTACTTCTACCTATATTTATGCAAAGAATCGCATGAATTATGAAGGAACAATTTAACAAAGTCAAATACTATGTGGATGGATCATAACCAAATTAATCTTTGGGATGGTATTCTCCAACTATTTATAAGAAAGAAAATTTAATTTAATTTTCAAAGAGACGTGTCTTTTTTTGGATCAATCTAATATTGCTATAAAAAGACACTTGAAAGACACAACAATAGACACACAATTTTTCTCTCTCACGAGTGGGATAAGTGATCTAAGGAAGAGAGTAAGAAGTTGAAATTTTCTGAGTTACTTATTGATGTTCTAGTGTTTACTAAAGTAATATCGTATATCATTGGAAGTAATTACCACTTGCGGAAAATTGTGCTTGTTTAATTTAACACTAGAAAATCAACATGGTTAGCCGTATGACATCGAGTATATGATAGATGTGTGTTGGTTAGTTGTATGACATCAAGTATATGATGGATGTGTGTTGGTAGCCGTATGACATCGATTATATGATGTATGTGTGTTGGTCATAGTAGAAGACATATTATTTGGAGGGTCATTATATATAGTTGTGCACAAGATAAATTGATCTCCTCTAGGACATGTTTTTTGTTGTTCTTGTTTCTTGTTTTGGGAAGGTCACAGGTAATAGCTCTGAGAAGGAGCCATAATGACAGTCGCAAGAGGCAGGCATGGAGGGAAAGACCTTCCAACATGATATCAAGGAGAGACATTGTTAGACATGATGCTTAGAGACAGGAAGTCTCTAGGAGCAATGTACCTCCCAGGATGGGACCATGCCAAATAGCAGAGACAGTTCCAATGATCATGGATACAACGAGTCAAGACCGACTGTAGCACAACTATGGAAGATCCAGTAGAGGAGGGAAACACATTATGCAACTCAAAGGGAGCATGTGTAGCAGTCCCAATACATGAATCGATCCATGAGATGTTGAGGAAGCAAGCATGGCGACAGTTCCAATGTATGTAGAGGCATTCCCAGTGAGGGAGGCAGTACTACATCCAAAGGGAGAATAGATTGAGTTAACTCCAGAGAAGGAGGAAGAGCTACCTTTAGTGTCAAAGGGGGCAGAGACAAAGGAGGATTCACCTCCAGCTCCAAGGGAGTGTTTATGTTTTTCAGCTTCCCGAGACATTGGTTTCATGAGGGAACCTCGATATATCAAGTATGGTCCAAGATGACTTAACATGATCATCATTTACCTATGTTTCTGTGGGAAAAGGCATCCATGACTGCAGTGTATGTTCAGAACAGAAGTCCTCATAAGACTTTGAGGAACATGATGCCCGATGAGGCCTTCACCAAAGTGAAGCCTGAAGTTGGACTCTTCAGGATATTTGGGTGTCCAGTATACATTCATGTACCCCAGGAAAAAAGGATCAAGCTAGACCCTTCAGGAAGAAAGGGTACATTTGTGGGGTATAATGAGTCTTCGAAGGCATACTGAATCTACATCCCTGGTCAGAGACAGATTGAGGTGAGCAGAGATGCTATCTTTGAGGAGGAGGTATCCTTTAAGAGATCTAGAGGATCTCACATGGAGATTGATCCAATTGATCTCGTTGATCATGTAGCTCTAGTTGATGTTCCCAGAGATATTGCAGTAGGTCAGAAGAGACCTACATGGGCTCGTCAGACTCTGTAGGAGGCAGAAGGATATGCAACTCTCTTGGCACCTTCTGAGTGAGAAAGAGACCTCCGAGATATTCATTCTATGTCGCAATTATGAGCCACATCATTCATTTTGAGCCTTCTTGTTATGAGGAGGCAACTAGTCATCCAATATGGAGAGATGTCATGATGGAGGAGTATCAATCCATCATGAAGAATGATGTGTGGGATATTGTTCCGAGACCTCAGGGGAAGTCTGTAGTGACTTCCAAATGGATCTACAACATCAAACACACAGTTGACGGGAGCATCGAGAGATACAAAAAGAGATTTGTTGCTAGAGGATTCTCTCAGGTGGAGGGAATAGATTATGAGGAGACATTTTCTCCTGTTGCTCGATACACTTCTATCCGGATGATTATTTCCCCTGCAGCATCCATGGGTCGGAGAGTACATTAGATGGATGTAAAGACAACCTTTCTCAATGGAGAGATTGAGGAAGAAGTATACATCGAGCGACTAAATAGTTTTGTGATACATGAGAAGGAGTCTCATGTGTGCAGGTTGAAGAAGGCCTTGTATGGACACAAGCAACCACCTCGAGCTTGGTATGCGAGGATTGATGGACACCTGATGATTTTGGGCTTCAACAAAAGTGTTTTCGATCCCAACATACACTGCAAGACTGTTAATGGTGAGTCCCTGATTTTGGTCCTCTACGTTGATGATTTATTCCTCACCGGTACATAGAGCCTTATTGTTGAATGCAAGTATACGTTGGCCTCTAAGTTTGAGATGAAGGACCTTGGTATGATGCACTACTTCTTGGGACTAGAGGTGTGGTAGAGAACTGATGAGATCTTCATGAGTCAGGGGAAGTAGACAGTTGAGATATTGAAGAAGTTTGGGATGCTGAACTTGAAGCTCGTGGCTACACCAATGGTGACGAATTTGAAGAAACTAAGTGTGTCTTCCTCTGATTCTGACAAAATTGATCCGACTCTGTACAGACATCTGATTGGGTCATTGATGTATCTAGTTAACACCAGACAAGATATTTGTTATGCAGTGAGTACACTTAGCCAATTTATGAGTCAACGGAGACAGACACACTGGATTGTTGCGAAGCATGTGTTTAGATACCTACAAGCAACAATTAGACATGGTTTGAGATATACTTCCAATATTGACATGAGATTGTAGGGATATACTGACTCTGATTGGGCAGGGAGCGCAATGGACAGGAAGAGCACCTTTGGGTGTTGCTTCACTTTGGGATCTGCTATGGTTTCCTGGTGTAGCAGGAAACAAACTTATGTGGCCTTGAGCATCGCAAAAGAAGAGTACATTGCATTGAGTGTGGTAGTCCACGAAGCAGTGTGGCTTCGCAAGCTCCTTGTAGATTTATTTGGACATGTGGTGGATTCCACTGTTATTCCGAGACATGGTGCAAAGGAAGGAAGTACTGGTGCAATACCTTCCTACAAATGAGCAAGTTGTTGATGTTCTTACCAAACCGGGATGAAGTTCGAGTACCTCCGTGACAGACTTGGCGTGGCAAAGAATGCCTCCCTCGCTGAGAGGGAGTGTCGATGTTTGCAACATCCTGAGACATTCTCCAGATCGTACTCCTCTGTGACTGAGTTGAGTTGATCTGTTAGGACACTTATCCGAGAAGGGATAAGTGTGTTGATCTGTGAGGACACTTATTCGAGAAGGGATAGTCCAACATCCCTTGTGGAGAGCACATGAGGACACGTCCCATGTGGAGAGCACATGAGGACATGTCAAGGGAGTTGGTTAATGTTTAAGCCATTATTATAGATGTTTGCATTTCATTAGATAACAATAGCATAATCCAAGATCACTGAGAAATACAATCACAAGAGACACAACATTTATCCTGGGAAACCCTCTAGGGGAAGAAAACCCAACAAAACTTCCTTAATATAGATAGCCAATACAATGCCAAGAGATCTCTATGCTAAAACA
>SNQJ01S0096636.1:26416-42660 GCA_010110895.2 Picea sitchensis | reverse complement strand
ATCATACATTGTATGGTGAGATGAGGATTGTGCCTCCTCTGAGATGTTCTCAAAATCTCTTGCTTCATCCTATGAGAAATCCACAAAATTTATATTCCCTCGCGGAAGATGGATCACAATCAACTTGTTGTTGTTCTCGATGACTAGGACTTGGTTATGTGGTGGAGGATTTAGGTAGGAATGTTCCTGATCTATCCCTAGGTTGAGGATTTTTCATGATCTATCGTGATGCATCAAAAAATTTGTTTTCAAAAAAAAATGAAAGAAATGATAAAAATGGTGTGTAGTCTTTAGCACCTCCCTGACAACGGTGCCAAAAAGCGACAGTCCCTGGAATAATAGCAACAATGTTGCACTCTTGAGCTTATTAATTTAAATGTCAACCCGAGGTTTGTACAAACTTGATAGGTACCATGCACTATGTGTGCAGACCCCACACATGCATCTATCTACAGGGGGTGATTATCTCAACCGAGGGCTACTTCAATTTCTCCAATAAAGGAGAGTGAAAACCAACAACTACTTAATAAATCATAAAGACAAAATCTGAAGTTTAAGTGCTAGGAAGACAATAAATTAACTAAATGAAAAAGATTACAACATAATTCAAGAAACTAAACAACTCAATGAACATTCCCCACTTATCCAATAAATGGAAAGATGGGGTACATTATGTGAGGAACATAGTTTAAAGCTGCAAATCTAGATGAGATGATATGAGTTGTTGTATAGAAATCAAAAGACAACTATGTTAAGGAATCAAATTGCAACTATCTAAGTGAGTTGAAGCTAAATAAATCCTACTTAGTTATATTCTATTGCAGAAACTAAATTGAAGAAAAATCAAGCTAACCCTTACAAAGTGGAATCGAAGTAATTCATGGTCCAAAACACTCCTTATGATGTTTGCAGATGATTATAACTCAAATGAATAAAAACTAAAAAAGATGCTATAGGAAATCCTATAGGCATACAAAATTTCTATAGAATTTGTACAATAATTTTAGAAATTAATGCATGAAATGTATAATTCCATAGAGATCATGTGTTATAGGTAAAAAATTCTAAGTGGAGCTAAATGAAAAGTGTTCATGTCGTGCAAAGAATTAAACACCATGGCATGTTACTATAATAACACTACATGAAACAAACTAACTATGCATCATCTAATGTATAAAGCATAAATATTACAAATGATAGAATGAAATTGATTAAAGATATAAACATGTCCTTAGAGAAACCTTGGGTGGGCCCTACCCAAGGTTCCTTCAAGGAACCTAGAAACAACTGATAACAACCATCTAAAGAATAAAACTGATAACAACCATCTAAAGAATAAAACTTTGTCATTATCATATAATTTAAAAACGAGGTTACAATATGGGATAGTCCCAAGTTCTAAGCACACCTCCAATAGCCTACAAATGATTACACAAAGTAACTAAATAACGCAAGGCTAATCCTTGAGTTCTTCTTATACTATAACCTTCAATCTGTTCGACCCTCCAATCACTCCTTGAGTGGAGGTTGTGATCCCTTATATCCCTAGAATTAAGGCCCTTGGTTCTAAGAACCAATTCCCTTTATAGATTTTGTCCCCTGGATTAGTAGTTCCCATAGATGAGCTAGATAAGGTGTCTTGAATGCCTTGTCATCTTTTGAAATAAGGTGGGGGGAAAATATCCCTCTTTTTCCTCAAGTGCACTTGGAGTAGAATTCCTCATGTGGCTTGACTGGTTGGAGTTAGTCTTCCCTACACACACAATTATCATGAAATTAAGCAAAATTAACCAAGCACAACTCATCTAATTAACCAAATTCAATTCATTCGCCATTTAATTGCAAAAAAACATACTTTTATATTGATTATGGTCAAAAGTGAGTTTGTTAAGTATAAGGGTAGGTCAAAAAGCATCATGGATGGGCCTCATGGTCTACAATGTATAGGCCCACCAGTGACTTCAAATTATTTTGAAATAATCCTTTCAAACAATAGCTAGTGAGTGAGTATGCGATCAATGTAGCTCCTTTGTATAGGTAAAAATCAACTCATAAACCCACATAATCATGGAATGGTTCGCTATGTGTATTTATGAGGTAAAGAAGAAATAGTTATTCCAACAATGTTGCTACTACAACCTAGATTTCAATCTCAATCTCCTTGTTGGACATAAAGCCCATGGAAAAAAAATGGTTAGATCAAATTAAAAATGATAGCTCATGGAATAAAAATATTCAAACACCATACATCCACAAAAATAGAGAGTTGGTGTCATAGTCCTACAAAATAATTGATGACAAAAAGGAAGATCCAATTGCACCCACCATTTGGGGTTTGCTCCAAATCCATAGACAATTTCTTCTTCACCTCATTGTTTTTAATCTTGTCTACTTCATTTACTCCTTATTTCCATCTCATATTTAAGCATTCATCGATTTTGAAAAATAAAATATTCGCATGCATGTGCATAGAATAAGTAACTGCAATAATAAACTTTCCTAACATTCACATATTTTGAAAAACAAAACGAAACATGCATATACATAGACTAAGAAACTGCAATAATAAACTTTCACATTCTCCCTCTCTCTTTATCTTTAATGGTTATTCCATTCCATTTGAACGATCACATTTTAAATTTTTAAACGATCGTCCACATCTCACTCCCTAAAGGAATCCTTCTAATCTTGTAGCAACCTTCCCTCTGGTTCTTGGAATCCGGTGATACAAAAAATTAAAGTTCTCATTGATATACAACTTGATCCTAAAGTTACCCATCTAATCTTGTAGCAAACCCCTAAGGACATAGTTCCACCATGCATAGGGCTTGGATCATGCTAGAACAATATTCATATTTAAAACTGTTTTTACGCCTTTTTCAAAATTGTGGTCAGAAAAAAATATCTATTTACTACAATATTAACTTACTCTATAGAGAAACTCTCACCACCTCCTTCTACCCAACATGAAGGTCATTTGTTTCAAGAGTATAAATGAAAGGAAATTTAAGGGAAACTATGATGTGTTATCATGCATGGTTAAATTTTAGAAACTTGATGTGTCAAGTGGTATTAATTATATATGAAAATGCACATTAGCCCAACACCCTTCAAGACCCTAGCTAATGACTAAGGAATTATATATGAAAATGCACATTATTCCAACACTCTTCAAGGACCTAGCTAATGACTAGGGATGGAATTTGATAACCAATATATTCATTATGGATCATTTTAATTGTCAAATACAATGAAATAATTACATCAAGTATCATCAAAATGATAAAAAACAAAAAAACATCAAAACTATTTGACAACAAAAATGTTCATTTTGGGTTATTTTAATCGTTAAATACAATCAATTAATTATTTATGTGTCATCAAAGTCATCACAAACCATCAAAATGTTTGAACTTTTATATAAACCCGTCAAAATAATAAGTGGAGATCGTATTTAAAAATAATTTGTTCTTTAATTAAAAAAAAAGCCTTACTAACTCAAGGCTAAAGATCTATAACTTAAAATTCTTAAATAAAATAATTAATAATTCAATTTTAAACTCTAATCAAAATTGTAATAACAAAATCACCAAATAATATATACCTAATTAAATGCAAGAATATAAGTTTATATTCATTTCAAAAGAAGGATGCGTTGAACATAGAAACAATTACATTCAACAAAATTCATGGATTGATCTAAAACTATACATATTTCTAGTATAATGATGGTGTATCTTAATGCCTTCTCTAAACAAGAGTTCAAGGTGTTTCTACCTATAACTTACTTTACAAATTGACACAAAATATTTACAACTCGAAAGAACATTCAATCATTTAGGGGTGGACACTGCCTTGGGCTTCATGTCCCTCTCCTAAATGAGGAGGGCTTGGTTCCTCAATTTCCATGGGATCTTTATTATGGTAAATTGTTTCATCCTCCATTAAACCTACTTGTAATGAATTCCCAGAGTTGTGGTGGTTGAGAGAGAGAGAGAGAGAGAGAGAGAGAGAGAGAGAGAGAGAGGAAGGTTCCAAACACTGAAATAAAACCAGAGAATGAATCATGTTACACTAAATTTCCAAAGAATCTATCCATTGATTATGGATAAGGATAAGATTCATGATGTTTGCATTATGCATGGCGTTAGCCTATTCCAATCCTATGATTTTAGAGGAAATTAGCATTAGAGAACTACTATTTGCATGAGTGTCTTCTTCATGCCCGTAGAGGATTCTATGAACCTCTTTCAAATTTGAATTGTCCATGACTATTTTTAAAATGCCTTTCATAATGAAATTGGAATGGAAATCTCCAGACTAGACAAACCCCAAATGGAAATTCCTTTTTCCAATCTTTTGAAAAACTAAAAGGACCAAAAGAGATTTGTTTTAAATATTCCATAATAAATCATGAAAAATACAAGAACTAATAGGCACCAAGGAGATGGACCAAGGGACCAGGGATTGCCTGGCCAAAACAATAGGATTTACTCGCATTAAAGACCAAATGCAACCTGATGCCACCTCCCAAGGACACCTCTGCACATTATCACTAAGATATATGTTGTTCTCACACTAGATTTCCTCACAAACCACTAAATCTTGATCAAGTTCTCTCCCAAATATCCCATGCCTCAAATTTTAGGCCAAATCAACTAGAGAGAAAACCCACGTGAGTCACATGGTCAACAATATCTCATATTTCAAGAGTGAATTCATTTGTATGCATTGAATTAGCGGGAGTGAAGCTAGTCGATCCAGGTGTGGGATTTGCGGAGGCCAAATGTCATCCTTCTTGAAAACACTTCCATCTATTAATGTGTATTGAATGCTTATTGATAAAGGTGTCATTTAATGTTATCAGGGGATTGAGTTAAGGCTTAGAACTATTTTTTTTATTAAAGTAATAAGACCTAAGGAAAAGGCCATCTTGGCCCAATGGTCTGCTTCACCATTCAACTCCGTTTTTATGATGTAAAATGAGATATTATTGAAATGGGAGAGGATTCTTTTGATTCCATAGATGAGAGAGATCAATTTGTTCCTCCTTGGGCTAGTTTGATCCACCATTTCTTTAATAACCAACATAGAGTCTCCAAGCACTATCATGGTTCTAATACCTTCTTCCTTTGATATGATGAGGCCCCACCACAACGAGTAAGCCTCAACAAGATTGTTTGAGACATTTCTAAGCCCTCAGGCGTAGTAGACAACCTTGTTTCCTCCAAAATCATGGATAATCCCCCCCGCACCTTCCACCCATGGGTAGTTCTTAGAAGCTCATCAAAGACAAGCATGTAGGAATGATACAGAGTCTTCCAAGCGAAAAATTATGAGGGATATTTCCTAATCATCCATTGTGGGATTGAAACCACTTTATTTTTGGTGAAGAAGATGCCAATTTGATCCAACTTGAATTGTGAGAGCCAAGCTTCCTCTAGACTATCCAGCTCTCGATCGTAGGTTTTTATTCTCATGATTTGCAAATGTTCAAAGAGAAAGGAAGTGGAATTTAGGACTTTTTGAGATCGATTGCACCTTTCATTATTCAAAATTATTTTGTTCCTGGCCAGCCACATTTTCTAGCAAAGGAATTTTGGTAGTGCTTCCCATACCCTTTTAAAGATTGGTTTATGCTTAAAACTCCCACTATACATATGAAACCATTGTAAGAAGATTTCATCACAAGATCGAGACCACCTGGTTTGGGGAATTATAACAACGAACACATGTGACCACACCTCATCAACATAACTATAATTAAGGAACAAATGTTGGCTCAATTCCTAAGTGTTGGCACACAATACACATTGTGAGAGAGCCTCTATTCCCTTCTTCTTTAAATTTTTTTCTATGAGCAGTTTTCGATGTACCAATATCCAACATAAAATGTTGACCTTGGAAATATGTCGTTGCTCCATATTTTCTTCAAGATTGATCAATGCAGAGGGAGGTGAGTTGACTCCAATCGAGAATGGTAGCCAACGCAAACTGAGTAGAGTGTATCCCCCCATTCCTTACTATCTTTATCATATTTTTCCATGGAGCATGGAGATTAAGTACTTGAGCTAGAGATATGACAAGGGGGGTTAGTGGATCTGGAGGGGAGCCAAATTTCCATCCTATCTAGTTCCCAGAGGTCTCGTTCGAATTAGATATTTCATAGAAATTTTAAATGTTATGTTCCTTCATCCACACTCTAAGAGGTGTCAGATCCTCTCTGGAAGACAATTTTCCTTCCCATAAATGACGTCCTCCCAAATTTTCACAGATTTCCCACTCTCCAATATTTAAGTAATCTTTTCTTTGACGATTGGGATGGGAAGTTTTAGAAGTTCTAAAATAGGGGAACCTTTGAGTTATTTTAAAGGGAGTTCTACACATCTTAGCCACCTTCCTCTAAAGTATTTTTTCCACAAAACCTTTTTCAACCAGGATGGTTTTTTAGTGATCATCCTCCACGGTATTTTTGCACCCATTGTCACATTCATCATTGCCAGATATCTAATTCCAAGTCCACCTCTGTCTTTTAGATTCTTGACAATTTTCCAATTGATGAGGTGATATTTGTTTTTCATTAGATCTTCCCCTTTTCCATAAAAAATTCTAAATATTCATTGAAATTTGGTTCATGATGGTGTGAGGAGACAAGAAAGATGAACATTGGTAAAGAGGTAGGGCTATGAGAACATCCTTTATAAGAACCACACACCTAATGAGATTAATCCATTGAGAACCCCATTGGGTAAATTTAAGCTTGATTTTATCCATAATATTGTTTCAATATTAAGGAGAGGAACTTGTTGAAGAGATATGAATCCCAAGTATTGAAATGGTGCCGAATGTTTTGCTAAAGGAAACTGGAATAGCCTGGAAATTGAGTTCATCACCTAGAAGTTAGAATTCCATCCATAGATCTGACATTTCATTCGATTGATTTATTTTCTAGAAGAATCTAAGAAGGAGTCCAGAATTTGGTTAAACCTTGAAGCTATGATTAGAGATGCTACACCAATCAACAATGTTTCATAAGTGAATTGTGAATGACTGAAACTTTTGGTTCCTTTGATAATCTGAATTCCCATGAGGTTTCCAATGAACCTTTGAAATTCCATATTGTGACTAAATGAGTTAGCCATAATGATTAACAAAAGAGGGGACATAGGGAATCCTTGTCATAATCCCTTGTTGTTGCAATACCTCTAGGTCGAACCCCTAATGTAAATGTAAATATAAATGCGCGTGTGTGTGTATAAGTTGGTGAGACAAAAGAGGGGACATAGGGCATCCTTGTCACAATCCCCTGTTGTTGCAATAACTCTAGGTTAAACCCCTAATGTGTGTGTGTGTATATACATACATGTTGAGATGTAAGCTGGTGAGATGTTGATATCAAGTCTTGGATTCAGTTTTGTGCGCACATCCCATAGTTTCGAGATTGCGCGAGGATTGTGCATCAAAGAAAGAACATGCACATTTTATAGTGTAGCGCACACTTGTGTAAGTGTGTAATGATGGCACACCAAAGGAAGAGTGCACACATCCCATAGTTTTGTGCACACCATATTAAGCATGTAGTTTTGAGGCCAGAGAGCCCTTGTATATATGCTTGTATTTTAAGGTTGGTGAGCCTCGATGCAAAAGGCCAGTGCACCTGTATTGTAAATGTAATCACCCTCAAGACTGTTATATTCACATCACTGCTCACAAACTCAACTCAGATGAAAACGAGACGGGGGATAAACTCCATGTAAAAGGAAAAAGGGGAAGCTTAAGTCAAGGGAATGTTTTCTTAATATTTCTAGAAGTTTAATTTATGGATATGTATTTATCCTAAGTTCTTGAGGGTAGGGAACGACTCACCAAGTGGATAAAGCTACTTCTGAAGGTGACAAGTGTCAATTTGAAGGCATGCAATATATATTTTTGGCCTTAGTTTAATTGAAAATGGGATCACTCATTCAGGGATTGTTCAGATGGATTTCATTTGCGAAGGAATACATATTTTGTTGTAAATTCCATCTTGTGACTAAATGAGTTAGCCATAATGATAAACAAAAGAGGGGACATAGAGAATCCTTGTCATAATCCCCTATTGTTGCAATACCTCTAGGTCGAACCCCTAATGTAAATGTAAATATAAATGTGTGTGTGTGTGTGTGTGTGTGTGTGTAAGCTGGTGAGACAAAAGAGGGGACATAGGGCATCCTTGTCACAATCCCCCGCTGCTGCAATACCTCTAGGTCAAACCCCTAATTTAAATGTGTGTGTGTGTGTGTAAGTTGGTGAGATGTTGATATCAAGTCTTGGATTCAGTTTTGTGCACACATCCCATAGTTTTACTCACACCATATTAAGCGCATAGTTTTGAGGCCATAGATCCCTTGTATATATGCTTGTATTTTAAGGCTGGTGAGCATTGATGCAAAAGGCTAGTGCACCTGTATTGTAAATGTAATCACCCTCAAGATTGTTATATTCACATCACTACGCACAGGCTCAACTCAAACAAAAATGAGACGGGGGTTAAACTCCATGGAAAAGGAAAAAGGGGAAGCTTAAGTCAAGGGAATATTTTATTAATATTTCTGGAAGTTTAATTTATGGATATGTATTTATCCTAAGTTATTGAGGGTAGGGAACGACTCACCAAGTGGATAAATACACTTCTAAAGGTGACAAGTGTTAAGTTGAAGGCATGCAATATATATTGTTGGCCTTAGTGTAATTGAAAATGGGATCACTCATTTAGGGATTGTTCAGACGAATTTCCTTTGCGAAGGAATACATATTTTGTTCTAAATTATTGTTGTTGCTTTACCTTGTGCTTGGGAAGGCTTGTTACTATTGAAGAGATGGGTTGTCAGGCCCGTGAGCACCCTCTCTAGGTGAGAGTTTGTTGGGAATTGTTCCTTGGTGCGTTGGGAATTAGATACAGGGCTCTAATACTTCTTGTTCGATCTGGTGTTGAAGCCTCAAAAGGGAAGTGGGGCAGCTGAAGGATTGTTGAACAGAGAAGGGGCACACTTTCTGGGGTGGGACAAGCATGTGGGATGTGCGCACATCCCATAGTTTGGATATTGTGTGAGGATTGTGCATCAAAGAAATAACACACACATTTTATAGTGTAGCGCACACTTTTGTGAGTGTGTGATGATGGCGCACCAAAGGAAGAGTGCGCACATCCCTGATTTTTTCTTACACCATATTAAGCATGTAGTTTTGAGGCCAGAGAACCCTTGTATATATGATTGTATTTTAAGGTTGGTGAGCCTCGATGAAAAAGGCCAGTGAACCTATATTGTAAATGTAATCACCCTCAAGACTATTATATTCACATCATTGCGCACAAACTCAACTCAGATGAAAATGAGACGGGGGCTAAACTCTATGGAAAAGGAAAAAGGGGAAGCTTAAGTCAAGGGAATATTTTATTAATATTTCCGAAAATTTAATTTATGGATATGTATTTATCCTAAGTTCTCGAGGGTAGGGAATGACTCACCAAGTGGATAAAGCTACTTCTGAAGGTGACAAGTTTCAAGTTGAAGGCATGCAATATATATTATTGGCCTTAGTGTAATTGAAAATGGGATCACTCATTCAGGGATCGTTCAGACGGATTTCATTTGCGAACGAATACATATTTTTTTGTAAATTATTGTTGTTGCTTAACCCTATGCTTGGGAATTCTTGTTATTGTTGAAGATGCGGGTTGTCAGTCCCGTGAGCACCCTCTCCAAGTGAGAGTTTGTTGGGAATTTTTCCTTGGTGTGTTGGGCATTATATATAGGGCTCTGAGACTTCCTATCCGATCTGGTGTTGAAGCCTCGGAAGGGAAGTGTGGTAGCCAAAGGACTATTGAGCAAAGAAGGGGCACACTTCCTGGGGTGGGACAAGCATGTGAGGAATGATGGACTGTAGGCTAGTTGCAGCAGTTGGCACCTTGGACCAAGTCTTTTGCTGAAATATCAAACCATAATCTGGTGATACGTGTAGATCTTAACCTTGTACAATATTTACTGCAAACAGATTTTTAGTAAAAGAACAAAAAATATACAATGGAAAATACAAACATTACACAGATATTTTTACCCTGGAAACCCAAACCGGGAAAACTAGCATATTATATATCCATTCATGGTGATACATTATTTACAATACAATATACATATAGGAGCCAATGGCATCCAAAACCCTAACCCAATGACCTAGATTAGTCAACAACCCTAATTCCTTAACCGGAAATAGAAAACCATCGGAAAAGAAACCATGTGCTGAAAAACCACCTAAATATGTGACATGTTTTCCGAGGCAGAAATATTTTTCTCGGGGGCGCTGCCCCTGCACCCCCGTTGCGCACTCGACGCAATGCTCATACACTAATACTCATGCAAAGAATATAACACATACCCAACAATACGAACCCTTTTCCTATGGACTTTAATCCCAGCTCGGGGGTGACCTGTGGATGAAATATTAAAAGCAACAGAGTCTATGGCCAGGAGGAACATCCAAGTCCTGCACACAATTGGTGACTTGTCATAAGAGATAAGTATCCTTCACTGACTTGTTTAATTACTGTGTGCTCTAATGTTATATTTTAAATGGGTTTATCTTCTATATGAATTTGCATCTGCATATTTTGGTTAACTATGTGCAATGTTACTACTTATATATACATATGTTTAGGTTTCTTATTCTTATATGTTGTGGCATATGAGGCCATGATAGTTATAAGTGTTTCTTGTTAGCTACATGTATGATGAATATATGTATATTGTTGCTCATGAAAAGTATGTCAGTTATTAAGAATTATTGTAAGTTAAACTATGTGGTATGGTTAGAAGATACCAAGGTATGGTATGAATCATCGAGTGCGTAGTGAAGCAGTCCGCGTGCACAAAGTGATAGAATCTGTGTGTAGCATTGGATTGATTGTGCGTGCATTAGTATTTTGTGTGTAGAGCATTGCGCGCACAACAATATATGTGTGTAACAAAGGGCTAAAGCATGCAAAGGATTTGTGACATTTATTCTGTTGCTATGATTGTATTAAAAGAAGTGTACTCGTAAACTGGACATCTCCAAAGCCTTCGACAAGTTGAACTGGGACTATATACGTGCCATGCTCATCGCGTTTGGTTTTGACCAAAGCTGGGTCACCTGGATCATGAACTTAACTTCTTCAGCTTTCTTTTCTATTTTGGTCAATGGCTACCCTTCCCGGACTTTTTCTCCCTCAAGAGGTATCAGGTAGGGCGATCCACTTTCCCCCTTCCTCTTTATCATCATGGCTGAAGGCCTTGGTCGTTCCATCCAAGCTGCAGTCGAAGAAAATCGCCTAAAAGGCTTACCCTTGCATGACATTTCTCCTCCCATTTCACATAGTCAATTTGTGGATGATTCGCTCCTAATGGGCTCCCCCACGGTTCGTGAAGCTAACGCCCTTCTCGATATTCTCCAAGCCTTTGCCGATGCTTCAGGACTGGAATGCAACAAGGAAAAGTCCCAAATATTCTTCTTCAACACGCCCCCACCAATCCAATGCCACATCACTGATATCCTAGGTTTCAGCAGAAGCTCCCTTCCGTCCAAATACCTGGGCATCCCCCTGATTGACAATGCTCTTCGCAACTCCTCGTGGGAGCATCTTCTCTCCTCCTTCACCAAAAGGCTCTCTTCCTGGACCCTCAGAGTTCTAAATCTACCCAGCCGCCTAGTTCTCCTCCGGAGCGTCCTTCAATCCCTACCGATTTACTCCTTCTCGGCGATGGCAGCTCCAAGACATATCCTCTCCATCATTAGAAACCTCCAACGGAACTTTCTCTAGCAAGGCTTCAATACGGGGAAGAAGATCGCTCTGGTTAGCTGGGATAAACTTTGTAAGCCCAAAACTCAAGGAGGTCTGGGACTGCGTGATCCCTTCATTATGAACAAAGTTCTCACAGCAAAAATTTGGTGGCGTTGGCTTAAGCAACCTCAGGACCTCTGGGCCAGATTCTGGCGGAAAAAATACACGCCACACGTAGCAGAGAAAAATCTAATAAGATGGGATGGGGATGGACCTGGATCTTTGATTTGGACAGCGGCCAAGCAAAACAAACAGGTGGTCACCCAAAATTCTTTCTGGGAAATTCGGAACGGGGAAATGACTCTCTTCTGGCAGGACTCCTGGCATCAATGGCCCATTTTAGCCAAAACAAGCTGGGCGGAAGCAATATCCCCAGGCGCTACTCTGGTAGGTCTGACAAGAGTGGTTGACTACTGGCAGGACAATTCTCCTGAGGACAAGTGGTGCAAATGGCACCTGGACAAGGAGCGCATAGATTTGGACGCAAGGGTGGATGTGGGACCTTGGCAGGAGGAGATGTCCAAGCGGAAAATACTCAAGCTAGAAGGAGAGGATATTCTTCGATGGGGCCATCACCCAAAAGGAACCTTCAACACGCAGGAAGCCTACCAACTCCTGACCCAGATAAATCCCCCTCCTACCAACGAACTCTGGCGCAAAATATGGAGTCTTCAGCATTGGCCAAAAATCACTATTTTTCTATGGCTTATCTCCCACTCCAACATTCTCACTTGGGACAATCTCTCAAAGAGAGGTTTTATAGGACCCTCCATCTACCTACTGTGTGAACGTGCAGAAGAGACCATGAATCACCTCCTGAACTTGTGCTCCTACACAACCCAACTCTGGGATCAAGTGGCCATTATCATGCGCAAATCAGATCGGCAAAGAGAAAGTGTTATTGATACCATTGCAGAATGGAGAGATCACGCGTTCCACTCCCCCCTCCTTAATAGGATCTGGCAACTCCTTCCAGGCTTCATCCTTTGGAAAATTTGGAAAGAGCGGAACAGAAGGGTCTTTCGAAATCTCTCGCAACCTTGGCAATCTTGCTGGCACCAATGTCGTAACCACATTCTGGAAACCATCTCTCTGCAGCACTGGACTGATGACACGGGGGGCAGCACTCCCTCTGAACTTTTAATTCTCCAATAGTGGCAACCTCTCCCTTTTACNTCGCAACCTTGGCAATCTTGCTGGCACCAATGTCGTAACCACATTCTGGAAACCATCTCTCTGCAGCACTGGACTGATGACACGGGGGGCAGCACTCCCTCTGAACTTTTAATTCTCCAATAGTGGCAACCTCTCCCTTTTACCCCCCTTTCATTCCCTTCTCCTCCCCCCCTCCACGCCCCGAGCCCCTCGTCTTGGTCCCCCCCACCTTTCCCCTTCATAAAACTTAACTTCGATGGTGCTTCAAAAGGAAATCTAGGAGCGGCGGGTTATGGAGCCGTCTTTCGTGACCACCTTGGTCACATTCTCTTAATCGCCGTAGGCTACTTGGGGCACTCAACAAATAACGCAGCAGAGCTCTGGGGGTTGATCCGAGGTCTGCACCTTGCAAGTGAACACGGATTTCATAACTTAGTGGTTGAAGGAGATTCACAGATCATCATCAATATGTTACAGCGCATCCTAAATGGAGCAAACTTGGACAAAGTCACGCCAAGTTGGAGGCTCTCACATGGTTTACAACTGCTCACCAGCTTAATGATACCAACTCAGGCAATCATCCCATCCCATGTTCGAAGGCAGGCAAACCAAGTTGCAGACGAGCTCGCCAATATAGGAACCATCTGGATGGGATCGGATCTCCTTTGCATCTCTGCGCTGGAACCAGAGCATCCTACTCTTCAACAGTGCATCCGCAAGGCAACTATAGTCGATTCGCCCCCAGATGGGGTGGTATTGCGGTCCACTTGGCAGGCTATGGGCGAAAGGGGAGGCCAGCGGAGCACGGAGCCATGTGCCCGACTCATGCCCACTGCAGCCACCACCCCCGGGATTTAATTCGCATTCAAGGCCGATGGGAGGGGCATTAATCCAACCCCCCGCGACCACCTCTACGCATAGAACTATGCAGAATTCATTTGGCATTATCGCCTGGTTGTTCGGCTCCGAGTCCGGCTCTGTGTTTTTCATGGTCTTTCGGGCAATTTCCATTTTCCACCTTGGCTCTGCAGACCTTCTGCAGACGCCGAGCCTCGCCATGCCTCGGCAACGCATGCGTCCTCGTCGGGGCTCTCCCTGGCGCCCTCGACGCCCTCGCACTTCCTCCTCACCCACTGGTTCATCCACCCCAGGTCGTGACTGTTGGGTTGTTGTTGACACCTCCTGGACACCGGCATGGCGTTCTCCCACTGTCAATCATTCCTCCTCTCCCCCGATGCCGCGCCATGGTCGACCTCGTCACAATGTAAAGACGCCCTCTCCCAATCTGCCACGTGAACACTCCGCCATCCTGCATGACCTAGTTTTTGAGCTCCGTGAAGGGGTGAATGATCTCCAGTTTCGGGTCCAACAGATGGAGGGAAGGCTTTCTGTCCTTCTCCAGCTTCTCGCCACTCCCCCTCCAGCCGCTCCTGAGGATTCTAGCGATGCTCCTGAGAATTCCAGTGACCAGGCGAGCAACCATCAACAAGCTACCACAGAAGGGTCCCTGCAGTCCGACGGGAAGGCAGATAATCCAGAGCCCATGACTACTCTTGCGCGTAAGAAGACTTTGGCAAGCAATGAAGGAGCGGACGACGTTGCAGTTCCGACATCGGTAGCAGGGGAGAAGGACACCAGCATCCAGGTGCACGAAGACAAGAGCAACAACGCCACGGACATGCAGTGGACTGCCAGCGGGACACCTATCATCGAGGAACCCTGGCCTGGCCTTTTGCCCGAGTATGTTCCAGATTATACAATACTTGTTCCCTACTTTAGCTCTAGTGGCTCTCATGGTAGTTAGATAGTCTAGTTTTCTCTAGAACTGTTAGAATTTTTGGCTACTTGTTATATACGGTTGGCTGAACTGGTTTCTCCTCACGGAGCAGTTCAATAATTACAACCGAATGACTTAGTAAATGTACTCTTGATCCTGGTTTGAGAAGGATTTTTATATATAATACAAACACCTACTTACAAAAAAAAAGAAGAAGTGTACTCGTAGAGAGAGAATCAACACGAGTCTGTGTGCAATACCTTAAGGTTGTGCTAAGTAATATGGTCTACTTGTAACAAGGAGCGTTAGAAGTAGTATCTGCACATTAGGAATTTTGATGTAGCATCGTCTAGTAGTGAGCTTGGGATGCTTCAAAGAATATCCTAGAGGCTGAAGTTGAGATTGTGTGACGTGGCCTAGCTTGGAAGGTCAGGGACGTTACAACTTCTTTGGAAGAAGGATGTGGGTCGATCATTGATTAGGGGTCTATCCAAGTTGAGTTGATGCAAAATTCTATCCAGTGAACAAAGGTAGAGTTGAACCTAAACTTGTCCAAAACCTTGAATAGAAATGAGTGCTTCACATGGTTAAAGCCATTGGCCATATCTAATTTTATCACCATTTATTTCTCCTTTGTTGCTAAACTAGAGTGAATAACTTCCTGCACTAGTACAATATTTTCAATAATATGTATATTATGCATAAAACCTCCTTGATTAGCAGAGATAATATTGGGCAAATAATTTCTTAGATGAAAAACAACGATTTTAGTCATAATTTTATATGAGGAATTACAAAGAGAGATGGGCCTGAATCTTGCAAAAGAGGAGGGTTTTTCTTCTTTGGGGATCAAAGCCAAAAGAGAAGAGTTCATATTACCACCTAATTTTCAAGAGTGTTGAGCACATTATAACATTATTCTTAAATCATGTCTTATAAGATCATGAAAAAACCTAAAAAGGGATATGGAAAATTTGTTCAGACCAGGGGCTTTATCTGTCTCTTGGATCCAAATCACATTCTTTATTTCTACTTTTTCAATGGGTTGAAATAATTCTTTGTTTTCTTCACTTGTGATTATTTTTGGAATGTGTTCTAGCATTTCTTCAATGCTTCTAGGTGTGGATTCATTTTGCTAAGTAAAAAGAGAGTTGAAGTGTTGTCTAGTGGCATCCTTAAGGTCTTCAAATTCATATTTTTTGGATCCATCCTCCAAAAATATCTCCTTCACGTTGTTTCTTGAAAGACAAGCCTTTGTTTGCTTATAGAAAAAATTGGTATTCCTATTGTTGGACACACCTACCACACTTAAAGGGGGGGTGAATGAGTGTGGGGTTCTTTTTCCCAAAACTTCCCTCTTGCACAAAAACTCATCAATTAGCATTCAACATTTATTCATTACCCATTGTTGTCATTTATAACCAGTTAGATGTGAGCACATATCAGCAACATATA